>AYEL01049544.1:0-44168 GCA_000484575.1 Olivierus martensii | reverse complement strand
GATGCAGAGTCCATGACTTTGTTGACCCGAACCAGCTGGCCCAGTCCAAACCATGAAAACGATCCCCACACCATGATTGATCCACCACCAAACTTCACTGTCGGCACAACACACGCAGGATGGAAGCGTTCACCAGGCATCAGCCAAACCCACACTCGACCATCTGAATGCCAAAGTGCGTACCGGGATTCGTCACTCCATAGGACCTGTTTCCACTGCTCCAGGGTCCAGTTGCAATGACGATTACACCATTCTACCTTCACTTCACCTTGATGCTGGTGATGTGCAGCTTGTGGGCAGCAGCACGGCCATGGAAATCTAAGGACTTCAGTTCCCTGCGAATGGTTATTGTACTAGCAGCACTTCCTGAAGTACTACGGAACTCTTTGGCAATCGTTTCAGCGGAGGATGTCCGATGGCGCCTTGTGACACGCCCAAACACTCGATGGTCTCTCTGACAATTTCTTGGGTCTCCCACTTCGTAGTTGAACTCCTGTTGCACCCTGGGACCTCCACTTCATGATGACATTGTGTACCGTGGAACAGGGTGTCTGCAGAATAGCAACAATCTCCCGAACTGACTTGTTGCTTAGGTGGCACCCAATGATCTGTCCACGTTGGAAGTCTGTGAGCTCTTCCGACCGACCCATTGTCTCCCAAACGGAAGATGTAATGTTCCAATGTAGTTTTCAACTCTTTATATACTGTAGGAGTCATTTACATGTGGCCTACGGTTGTTTCCATGAGACAGGAGGGGTGTCCAAATACTTTTGATCATATAGTGTATATCCAACATTTATAAATCTAAACTTATATAACATAAGTTTAGATTTATAAATGTTGGATATATATCTGAACAAACTTACCGACACTTAATGGAGTCTTCCTCAAAGGGTCCAGGCTGTGATCGATGCTAAAGGAGGCCCAACACGCTATTAAGTTTTGTACAATAAAGACTATTGTCCATGAGTAACGATGTCCCAATAGTTTTGATCATATAGTGTATGTAAATTGGAGAATACTTATATTTTAAGTTAGGCCACTAGAAAAAATATCTTCTAGGCAGAAGAAATTTGAAACATTGCACCATCTGTTGACTAAGTTATTAAATTTGTTGGATCATTCAATATTTTCCTTAAAAATATTTATTCTAAAAATCTATTGAATAGCCCAGTTAATTAATTATCAAAAATACCTCTACAAAGTATGACAGTTATTGCATTTACAATTTAAAAATTTTCCAAAATTTTTCTTTTCTTGAAATATAGAGTATAAAAATTTATTGTATTTGCAAGATACAAGTCTGAACATATTGGATTACAACATTTAAAATCATAATGTTAGAACATTAGAATACAATATAGATGTTAAATGGAAATGAAAGTGGTGCAATGTGACAAGTATAGAAAAGAAGATATCATTTAATTCATAATTATCTCAATCAAATTTTGACACCCTGAGCTCAAAAGGTTTGCCATCGCTGTTCTAGGTGGTAGTGGGGTGAGGCCCCGTCCTGTTGGTAGATCTCATCGTCTCCATAAAGTGCATGTACACCTGGTAGAATTAATGTACATAACATTTGCAGGTACGCTTCTCCAGTGACACTACCATTAAAGAAGAAGGGTCTTATCAAACCCCGAGCTGTAAGTCCACACCAGACAGTAACCCCTGGTAGATTGACTGCCTTATCAACATGGACGTGCAGATTTTCCGGTGCCCAGTAGACACAGTTATGTCGATTGACTGTTCCATTTAGTTTAAACTGGGCCTCATCAGACCACACTACCTTCGTCACAAACTGTTCATCGTTAGTTACCATTTGCTGATACCATTCTCAAAATTGCATTCGACGATCGGGATCGTCATCATTAATGGCATGCAGTAATCATGGAATGTAACATTTCCACTTAGTGTTTTTCAAAATTTGTCGTACACTTATAGTGCTAACCCCCACCTCCTGTGCACATTGCGTAGCAGACTTCTGTGGTGATGTTTCAAACTTTTCTAACACGAGAGCCGATGAAGCAGGACTTGTTGCTGTAGGCGTTCTTCCCGATCTTCCTTTGTGAATATCGCAAATCGTTCCATGCGCCTCAAACTTGTCAACAATGCATTTGATTGTTAGGCGGGTTGGTGGTTCAGTACCAAACTCCCCTCTCCACTGACGCTGCACTTTGATGGCATTCCCAAACCTGATAAAACACTTCAAAACGTACTTACACTGCTCGAACGTCAAGCGTGTTCCTAAAAAATATCTTCTAGGCAGAAGAAATTTGAAACATTGCACCATCTGTTGACTAAGTTATTAAATTTGTTGGATCATTCAATATTTTCCTTAAAAATATTTATTCTAAAAATCTATTGAATAGCCCAGTTAATTAATTATCAAAAATAACGCTACAAAGTATGACAGTTATTGCATTTACAATTTAGGACATTAGTGGACACAAAGATATAGAAGACTGACAAAAAAAAAAGAAATATATAAGAATAAAATAGCACACTAAAGCAGTATTAATAAAAAGCTTTCTTTTAATTAACTTCAGAATAAAATATTTTTGGATAGAAATTAATCCTCAACAATCATTCATTAAACAAAGGATAACATATAATTATAGAATATATGAAATTGAACAAGGTTAAAATAAATAACTATAATGATTTATAAAAATTTTTTAAGAATTCCAAGATTGAACTGAAAAAATTTTTTATACTTTTGCAGCAGAAACTGGAAAAAAGTTCTTTAATACAAATCATGAACAACCTATGGCATCATTAAAAACTAAGTCTTTTAAAAAATATATAAAAGTATTATGTTCATTTTAAAAGTTTTATACTCTGCATATACACCTAAGACAGAATGTAAACTAGCCCCAAAATATTATAAACAATCATATATTATTGTGATTCTATGTGAGATATATGACTCTGCCATATTTGTTGAACAATAAAAAAGTCTTAATAAATATACAACAGATGCATATAATGTTAGCATTAATGTACAATCTTATGATCTTTAGATTGTTACATAACAATAAGGATAGATTTGATAACAGACATCAGATAAGGGTGTATACTAGCTCTGTTTTTAATAATGATTTTCAGAGAGAAAAAGAGTATATAGATGTTACTAAAAAAAATCTATAGTACATGCTGTTAGAGCATCATAATGCTATAATGAATACTGGAATTAATACTGCCTTAGCTAGACGTAATGAACATTATATCATTAAATGTGAGGAAAATAGAGTTATCAAGACCTGTACTGACTCTATGCATGATAAGAAAGCAGGGTCAAAAAAGTTTTGCCAGTTCCTGCTGTGAAAGTGTAAAAAATTTTTTGAGTTCAATCTTGGAGTTCTTAGAATATTTTTGTAAATCGTCATAGTTATTCTCTTTTTAATCTTGTTTGATTTCATGTACAGATAATTCTTGGTTTACAAGTTCCTGTTTAGTAAGTTCCCAAATTTGTGACTTTTTTCCAATATGAATCATCCAAAAAAAAAAAAAAAATCAAAAATATGAACATATAATACATAATGAATGAATATAATGTAATCATAAAATGTGAACATTATTCAAACAAATAAATGCTAAACATTCATAAAAAGGCATTTCAAACCACATGTGTAGCTATACAATGCAAAAACTCTGTTGTCTGCTATGAAATTGAAAATTCAAAATGGTGACCAAGAAGCAATAGTAGTGCATCCTTTGATTTTTCAGCATATTATGTAAATAATTTCCATTCCCAGAATGCATCTAAGACAGTTTATTTATATTAAAGCTCACCATGAAAATAAAATTTTTTTAAACATTTAAATGACAAATTTTTAATAATAATAATTTGTTTGATTTTAAAGGCTATGTTTTATTTCTTTAGATAAATAAATCATTGTTTAATCATAAAAAATTGATTTTGTTGGTTTTACTTAATTTTATTGTGGTCAAATTGTATTGATGAGACAGCACTCCTGATTTTAACATTATGTCTATGGAAAATTGATTCTTGGTTTATGAACTTTTACTTTACAAATCTATTCCAAGAACTTCCTATATTATATAAATATTTGTTATCCTTTCTTTAATGAATGACTAATGATGGTAAGTTTCAAACTGAAAACTTATTTCAGATTTATACTTCAATTGAAAAACAAAGATAATATAGATTTATATTTTCCATTTGACTGATGCATATGTCATATATAAATCATAACTTTAAAAAATAAGTTATAATATTTGAAGGCATTCAATTTTAACTAACAAACATAAATTTCATACATATAATTAATTTATTCTATTTTTAAAATTTTAACATTACTGTATTAATAAAACTTAATGTCCCACAGCACAAACTAGTATAGGCATCACAGTTTGTCAATAAGTTAATTATATAATTAATATATCAACAGCTGTAATTAATTGAATCAATAATACATCTATATTTTAATTAAATAAAATTAATAATGTAATAACTAATTCTACAGATAACTTATAATATTTTTGAATAAAAAAAACAAATGCATTCTATGAAACAAAGAGAAATTCATAAATTTTGTCTTTGATTATTAAGTATCATTCATAATTCTTTTTGTAACATAATAATTAATTAAAAACTGTTTTATCAAAATTGAATTTTGAGCAATGATAATTCAAATTCTACTCTATTTTTAATTTATACTTACAAAATCCTGTACTAGGATTATTTCCAAATGAAAATCCAGTTGGTTTTGATACTGCTGTGCTTCCAAACAAAGATGTTCCTGTATTAGTTGCACCAAGAGATGGAGCAAAAGATGTGCCAAAACTAGATCCTAAATTTGTTCCAAATGTGGTACCACTTCCAGTATTAAAACCAGTTGCAGATTTATTCTGTCCAAATAATCCAGTTCCTGTGCCAGGCTGTGTTCCACCAAATCCACCTGCAAAATAGATTTTCATATTTAAATTAAATTTTAATTAATAGTACTTTGATAAAAGACATAAAATCTTATTATTAATTAAAACTAAATTTTTTTTATTTCATAAAATACATTCTTATTAATATTTTCATGATACAGCAATAGAATTTTGTTCCTGTAGTTAGTTATCTAAATCAGGAGCAGAATTTTGTTTGTAATCTGATAATCTACAATTGTTCATATTTTTAAATCTAACTCTTGAATTTACATGATGATGATGATTTTCATTTACATGGTTCTGCAAAAACATCATGTAAATCAAGATTAACATTAGTATAAAAAATGAGGAGATAGGTTCCATAACACACAATTAAATAATTTATATATTTTTTTCAAACAAATTTAACATTTTATTTTATGAATCCTTAAAATTTCATTTTATTTTTATGTATCCTAAATTATTTTTTAGTGTGCTATTTATGTGCACAATAAAAACTAAATTAGTAATATTTAATATATAAATACATAACAAAATTTTAAGGATAATAAATAGCACATTAAAAAAAGGATAACAGTGCAAAATCTTCATAATTTATGAAAAGAACAGTTTTTCTTTTTTATTTGCTAACATAACAAGTCTATAAACAATCTTTTTTTTCCTGCTGAAAATCATCACTACCAAAAAATACAAGCACTTTTAGCATTTAAGATTAGTTTATTTGAAAGTAACTAATGCTTTTGGCTATCTACCATCTTCAAGTTACAAAAAGAATAGAAAAATATAAATTCAAAAAATAAAATAAAAAATAAAATGATGTTAGTTGCTATGGTTGCAAGTCAAATATTTGTATTATAATAATAATTAAAAAATTTGTTAATGTGTACAATTTAAATTTGCATTAATGAAACCACATATAATTAAACCACTAAATATTAATATACGTCTACATAAAAAATGGCTGGATTCTGTTTTTCACGGATTGCCAAATGTGATACCATTCAATAGATCTCTTCAAACTGGTCAAAAATTATAATAGAACCATGGGCAAAAGCAGTACCAATTAGATATTCCAAAAAATTTACCTCAAAATTAGTAAACTAACCAAATACTACTGCCATATTGAACGAGAAGTAAAACGTCATGTGACCATCACTGTAATGACAAAAAACTGCAATGGTTTTATACCTTGTTTTAAAAGCCAAAAATATGCCAGGAATTATTCTTATGATTATGTGGGTTATGATTTTATGCTGAAATCCATAAGTTAGTTATGTAATTTATGGATTTATATATTATATATAATACAGTGGATTCCGCTTAATTGGGACACCGGTTAATTGAGACAGCTGCATACATTGCAATACAGTAGGTCCTCATTTAATATTGTCCAAGTTAACACAAAACAGTCGATTCTGCTTAATTGGACCACCAAGAGAACTGGCTGAGCAGGGCCATAGAAAACTGAAAATGTTACCAGAGATTATTATTAATACAGTGGATTCCGCTTAACTGGGGCAACGCATAATTGCGATCTCAAAGAACGGAAACCAAACTAATAAACTAATACATAATTTAAACGTATAATTGGAACAACTTTTCGCTTAATTGGGACAGCAGCAGAAAAGGAATTTTTAATTTTTGATATATTAAATTGGGACAGTAGCAAAAAAGGAATTTTCAATTTTGATATATATTAGAGATTTTTCAAAAGTATGGATACACATACATACACTAATCTTTGCCAAGATGTCAAAAAAGGATTTTATACTTTCAAATAAAATTGCTTTGTTGGATAAAATTAAAGGCCAGCCATTTAATACAAGCTATCATAGACTTGCTGAAATAAATCAATAATCTACCATAGTTCTATTTTAGAATGTTAGTTTAAAAATCGGTTGTATTCTGAAATATAACTGAGGATGGTATAAGAAACATACCGAAAACGTTTTTATGAATAATATCAAACAGCACTAAACGCAGTAGGTCTTATATTATGTTTATTTTACCATCGAAAAAAATGCAAACGTTTTCGGTGCTAGTACACCATCTTCAGGCATTTAGAATTATTACATTAGTTCTAACTTTCAATTACAGCTAACGTATTGTTATGACAGTTACATTCTTAGAATAACAGAATAATTCAATTTAAAAACTTATTATTAAGAATACATCTCAAAAAATTTAGGAAATTCCGGGAACATTCAAAAGAAAGCGTGATGGAAAGGATCCAGAAGTTGAAGAAACGTTAGATCAATGGATTTCTATAGTTAGCAGGTGAGGCGAATTCAATATAAGCGGTCCAATATTGAAGACAAAGTCAGAGGAGATCGGTAAAAAACTAATATATTAGTATATTTTATCCTCAATTAAAGAACTGATTGGAAATCAAATGTTAAAGTTCAGTATTTTCTACAGCACTAACCAGCAGTCAAGAAAACAAAATCTTTTTATTATTTAAACATAAAAACGTTTTCAGTATGTTTCTTATACCATCCTCAGTTACATTTCAGAATACAACAGAATACGGGGTTGTATTCTGAAATGTAACTGAGGATGGTATAGGAAACATACCGAAAACGTTTTTAAGTTTAAATAATAAAAAGATTTTGTTTTCTTGACTGCTGGTTAGTGCTGTAGAAAATACTGAACTTTAACTAATATTAAATTTTTTTAAATGCACTAAAATAAATGAGAAAAATATAACAAATATATATATCAAAACGAAAAAATAAAATATAACACAAGAATAAACTAAAAAAACAGCACCAAAAAAAAAAAATTAGGTGAACTTAACAAAAACAAAACTATCCATCCTATCAAGTCGGCCAGCTACGATACTTGATATAGTTCCAATAACAACTTGTCACTATTAATTATCTTTCATGGCTAGCTAAAGCGTAAACTGCGTTTAGTGCTGTTTGATATTATTCAAAAAGAAAGTTTTTAAGCAGTTTTAATTGAATATAATCGATAACGTTTTTAAGTTTAAATAATAAAAAGATTTTGTTTTCTTGACTGCTGGTTAGTGCTGTAGAAAATACTGAACTTTAATTTTTGGATCAATTAACCACATAAGTTGGGGATTATTATACTGTGTTTATAGCTCTGAATTGACTAAAAGATATTGTCTCAGTATTACAAAAGAAGAAAACAGCAATATCAAATCATCTTTATTTGTTTGCTTAATGCTTCTTATATTCTGATCACATTGAGCTGGTATCCTATAGGTGTCAGACTTGAGTAGTTTTGGTTCAACTCATTTTCCATTTTGTGATTTTTGTGCAGAAAGCAATACATAGTCAAGCAATTTTATGGGTATATTATAGTGGATTTTACAATTATACTTGCAGATTACAATTTATTTTTTCCTAAGTTGCTTATCTATGAAAATTTTTGCATATCTCTGAATATAGTGGGTTATATTCCTTAAATTCATATCTCTGAAAAAGCATAAATGGATAGTGCATAAAACAAGAACTAGCTATATCTTGTAAAAGTCAAATTTATCATCATTTAAAATCATTTCTCTTCTTTAAATATATTGAGTAGGCCAATAAATCCATGCAGTTTTTTTAAGTAAATAACACAAAACTTTTTGATATTAGACATCAACTTTATTCAACAATGTATTGATCATTTTGATTCACTACTTTTTGCCATCTTTCCGGCAACTTCAAAATTCTATATTCAAAAAAGTCCTTGTCTCTTGCTGTAAAAAACTGATCCAGGTACCATTTGATATTGTCATTCGAATCAAAGATTTTTCCTCTTAAAGAATTATGACAAGAGCAAAACAAGTGAAAGTCTGATGGTTCAAAATCTGGTGAATAAGAAGGATGTGGTAACATATCTTCTCCTAATTGCAACAATTTCTGGCAAATCTCCAATGATGAATGTGGTCTCTCATTATTGTGATAAAAGAAAACTCCTTTGCGATTCACTAATTCTGGAGGTTTTTGATGAATGGCATTACTTAATTTATCCAGTTGTTGACAGCACACAATTTAATTAATTGTTTCATGCCTTGGAACAGTTAAAAAAACCTAATGCCTTTCCAATCCCACCAAATTGACAGCATAACCTATCTTTGATGAAGCTGTGCTTTGGGTTGGTTTATCACACTTGCTCCATGATCTTTTTCACTCAATATTACTGTAGATGATCCATTTTTCATTGCCTGTTATCATACATTTCAAAAATGGATCATTTTCTTCATGTTTCAAATGTGAATATGAATTGACATTTCATATATGGATATGCATTGTGAATTGCATATTACCATATGCAATTCACAATGCATTTAACAGATGAACATCTTTAAATTGGTCAGGTACCCAAACATTGAGTTTACTCACATATCCAAGTGCCTTTAAATGCTTTTCCACGCTTGATTTTGATACTTTTAGAATTTCTGCAATGTCTTGTATCGTGTAGAGATGATTTGCATCAATTAATGTATTTGTCAATCTCCACTGGTCTTTCTGAGTGTGGGGTATCTTTAATATTGAAATCACTAGAATAAAATTTGGCAACATCCCACTTTTGGCACATTCATTTCAATAAAGCATCTTCATTATACACATTGCAAATCTTTTTACATTCTTGCATTGCATTTTTTCCTTTTTTAAAAATAAAATAAAATATGTCACTTGTTGAAACAAAAAAAGTGAAGTTATCCCTACATGTTTTCGTTCTTTGTGTCTTTTATGATTTATAAAGTAATAGCAGATCATATCAATCGGTACAATATAATATATCAAAAACAATAAATGAAGATTATTTCGATGAGTAAGCAAAAGTTTGTTGGACAAATACTTTTACAGGTTCAAATGTTTTTCCTTTCTTTATTACACTACTCAGTTCCAGACAACAATATATCGTTGTTTGGTACTAAAAGGTTAAATTTATTAAAAAATAAACTTTAATTATTTAAATTTTTTTCTTTTTTAACCATAATTATGAGCATAGAAAAGAAAAAATCTATTATTACCATGATGAATGGGAACATGATTGTTTTTTCCATGGTTAATGGCAAATACTCTTGCCTAATATGTAATTCGGATATGTCAAAAATGCTCATTTTGATTTTCTATTTTTAAATTAACATGCAATAAAAAATACTTAACCAATTTGCGCACAATTTTTTGAAAAAATAAACTTAAAATGTTTTCTGTCAAATGGATGAATGATCTTGAGGATTGAACTGAAGCTACTTATATTTCACAATGCCTACAACCACTTGTGAGAAAAAAATGCATGGACTTATTGGCTAACCCAATATTTATACATAAATTAAAAATAATACTGTTTTATATTAAAAAGCAAAAATATGAATAATTATTTTATATTCTACAAGATAATAAGTAAATTTCTAGAAGAAAAGTATCTATTTAGGATTCCTCAGTAAGATTTAATAATACAATTTACTTTATATTCTTTATTTACCAGAAGATTCGTTTTAATGTAAAAAATCCATTAAATTTTTCATATTTTTATATTTATTCTCCTCTACAATTCATTTGTAAATTATCATTTGGAATAAAATTTCATATTAAAATTATATAATATAAAAAAATTTTTATAATTACCATACCAGAAATATAAGATGATAAAATAAAGATCAATTATGCTAATGATTAGTAGCATCTAATATATTTTAAATATTAGGCATTATAGCAGCCTTATATTACAAAAATTGTTAAAACTATTAGTAGAAATTTTTAAATACTTTTTATATAAGATATGGTTCTTTATTTTCTTTATTAATAAATTCAATTCATAAAAATTACAAAATATTTTATTTATAAATTATATGGATTTTAAGTATAGTAACTTATAAACTAAATGAAGATAAAATTCAGTAAATCTTATAAATAAGAATTATCATTTAAAAAATTTTTTAAAAGAAATGTAAAATTAATTCACACACTATCTATATTTTACAATGTAATTTATTTAAAATACTTTTATTTAATTTATTTAACAATTTAACTGATGTTAATTAATGAATTATTCCATTTCATTTTGAAATATGTTTAATTATAAATTATTTTTTGTGATACTTTAAATTATACAGTTTCTACTGAAAGAATTTTATTGATGTTGATTTGTAATTGATAAATAGAGTTTTGATAAAATGAATTTTATTCTTATCATTGCATGTACATAATAAATTATAGATTTAATGAACATAATCTCAGTTCAATTAGGTCTCTAGCTTTGAAAGCATAAAGAAATATAAATATACTTTGAAGATATCCAAGGAGAATTAATATACATAGTTATGATCTTAAATAGATAACAATAAATATTCTTTTAATAGTATATCAAACAAATAAAACACCAAATTACTTGAATAAATCTAATGAAGTAACTCAAACTATATATGATATATGATATGATATCAATTAGGAGAACAAAAAATGAAGTTAAATATGGAAGGAGATCAATAGCTCTTTGTGATATAGTTTATTATGAAAAATGTCATCACAGATTGAAATTAAGCTATTATTATTCACCATACAAAAATATAGTTAAGTACTACTATATTTATAATATATATATATATATACAGGGTGATTGAAAACTTTAATCAAACTTCAAGGATGAAGTACTTTTTGTCCTCACAATGGTACTCTCTTTGGGATGTAGATTTTGAATTATGCATCTTAGAAGTTTGGCTTGAAAGCAGTCTATGTCAGAGATTTCTTTTTTCCACCAGGATAACAGAGAATAGTGAAAGAAACTGATTTTTGATTAATTAATTAATTTATTAACAAGATCCTATGTACAGTATTTGGCTTACAATAGGTGTTTGAAATTTCTTCTACTAATAAACTCAGAGGCAATATATCGTCTGTGCATCGATTGCCATACCTTTCAAAAATCCCTGAAATTGGTAAATAATATGCACAATGAGATCTTGAAACCAATTCCACAATAGTCTTGTATACTAGACTTTTCAGATAATTCCATATGAAGAAGTTCAGGCACGTAAAATATGGTGTTTGTTGTAGCCAGGTTACAAGTTCTCCTCTGCCAATCATTTTTGCCAGGAAGTCCCACACATTGTGGCTGAAATTTGCTGCAGCCCCATTGTGTTGAAAACACATTCCAGTCTGAAGCAATAATGGAATGTCTTTTCATAACTTCAGAAGTATATTTTGAAGGAAAGCACAGTAGATTCGAGAGTGTAGGTGGAGACGCAATATGTATGGGCCAATCAAAAAGTTTCCATTTTAATAAAATAATTATTATATTTTATATACTATTTTATATTATGAACTAATGAAAGCATTATAATTTAAAGAAAAAGTAAGTAAAATTCCTGTTTCTGTTGATTCATAAATGTACATAGATAGCTAGAGTATCACACAAAGAGTTCTATCAGTAAATATGGCAGAAGAAACATGATCTTTCTAATCTTGTGAGAAATAATTGAATGTAAACAAAAAAATCAGCTGATCATATCTTTTCTATTATATGAAGCTTGCTATTTTACATAATCCTTAATCAAGGTATTTGATTATAATTGATTCAAATAAGTCATAACAATGATTAAATATTGTGTATGTATGTATATATGTATATATATAATATGTATATAGAGATATAAAATATTTAAAATATAAATAAAATTCTAAATTTGAATAAAAATGGATTCATTTATTTAAAAGTGTAGCATGAATATGATTTTATTATATTTATGCTGTTATTAGAGATAATTGTATTCTCAGTAGGAACCTTATCTATGACATCATTGTGATAAATTACATGAACAGCAGTTCACTCTACTTTTTAATTTTAGAAATTAAAAATAATTCTGCAATTTATACAAATTCAGAAAAGTTGATGCATGTATCATCTAATTACTGAGAAAAACCATCAAAAATTAAAAAGGGCTTGTTTAATAATGTAAGGTCAAGGAGGAACACACTGAGAGATATGTGGATAGAAGAATTTCAAATTCTTGCAGTAACCTTTCAAATAACCTGAGAAATTAAAATATTTATAGAAAATTTTAAATTCTGTCTAAATTTATTAAATAGATACATTGTTCTTATTTAAAAAAATAAATAATTGCTGTAAATAAAAAAACATAAGCAATTATGACAGAAATAACTTCTGATCACACAAAATGGATGCGAAATGAATGGTAAAATGAGATTTTTTCTTCCATAAAATACAAATTATTTTTTGATAATTAATTTTTATAAATTAAAGGACACAAACACAATGTTTTTATTACTGATTTGGAACAAAGTTAACATTTGGATGTAAGGTATTATAATCTGACAATAGCATTGGAAATCTGTATTTAATCTGCGAGAGTATATTAATCCTATAATAATAAGATTACTATAGGATCCCATAGACTTAATACTGACTTCTGATGCTCTTGTCAAGTATAGTTCACTTTTTGGTGAAACTGTGAAAATTAATATTTTAAATCAATATAAATGTTCCTTCTCCCAATTCACATCTCTTATCTAGCATAAGGATCAAAGTGTCATTATAGGTTTCTAGAGCTTTATCTTCAAAAGATATTTAACTGCCAGTTAGGGAGTTCAATGTTGAAAACTGGCAATATTCACCTTCTTAAGCTCTTTAGAAGTAATAGAATTTATTCAGTAATGTTTCTAATTCTCTTGGTATATTCTTCAGCTTCTTTCATATTCTAAATATCACTGTAAGACTGAAGGAAGCCAGTCTTGTACATGAACTGAAAAAATCAATAGCATTGAAAATGTTATGAAATAAATTTTGTTACTGCTAGAGATTTGCATGCAATCTTTGTGTGAATATAATTATGATAGTTTTTAGTATTTATTCTAATCTGAAGAGACAATTTATGAATTCTAATCTGAAATTCAAGACATCCATTGATAATTTAGTGAGGACTAGTGGTTTTTAACAGATGAATGAGGTTAATGTAGAGGAAGTACTTCAGCCCATAAGAAATCACTCAACAATGAAATTAATGATTTTTATAATGAGAATCATCTGAAATACCTTACATAGAACAATATCAGTAACATAGAATTTATGAACACATTAAAATTATAGATGTGAGAGAGATTGTTAAAGTGCTAGAGAGATTAAATCTTTCTCTGCAACAACTTAGACTTTTCAATTTCTATAGGTTGTTGCAGAGAATTTTATAGAGGAAGACAAAAAACTGTTTTTCAGTTTGCTCTGCATATGTTCTTCAAGAGAACTATAGCTAAAATTTATTGACACAGAAGGAAAGTTTGCCTAACTTATTATCATGTTCCTATCCCACTAACATCTCCCAAGGTATTTTATTATTTATATACAGTATATATACATGCATATTCAGATAGTTCATGACTTTTGACCATTCATATTTTCAATGATGATGTAATTAGTAAATTCTGTGATACGTCAATGAAATTCCTTGGATTTAAATGATTTAAATTTTTCATTCAATGGTTTTGATATATGTGGAAAGTGTCATTTTTTGTGTTTGGATTTCATAGTTTTGTGTTCTTTATACTTATGTATAGTGACTTAATGGGAGTTTGGTTTTAAATCCTACTGTTATAAGTCACAATGATTGTAAGTCTTAAATGCCTGCATTTAAGACTTACAATCATTCTGACTCTGTTGTGGAGTCAGAGTCAGACAGTTTTTGGATGGAGTCACAGTTGGAATTTTAAACTGCCAGGAGTCTGGGAATTGGAGTCAGATCTTATAAATTTTAGGGAGTCGGAGTCTGATTTTTAAACTGTCCAGGTCAGGAGTTGGAGTCGGGCTTTACAAATTTTAGGGAGTTGGAGTCAGAATCAGATTTTATTTAAAAGCTGGAGTCGGATCATTTGCCATCTGACTCTGAAACCCTGCTTAAATTCTAAAAATTTATGGATTTCTCATTACTAATGTTTAATAGGATACTGTATATATTATCTTAATAAAAATAAAGAATACAAAAGTACAAGAACCAGACACAAAAATGAGCTCTTTTCATGTATCAAGGAGATTGTAAGTTGAGGATTTCCTGTATATATGTATACATAATATTTATTGAAAAATAACGATGATAATATATTTTTCTTTTAAAATACATAGTTGAACTTTTGTATATACAGTAAACTCCCAATTAACTAGAATATTCAGGAAATTAATTTCCCCGAATAATTTTTTTATTTAAAAGTTATTAAGTTTTAAATAATAATTAAGACGATCCGTCATATAGTATCAACTTATTTTATATATATTAAAAAGTTTGAAACTGTTTCACAAAATAACAGACTGAGATGGCTTAACAAACGATGAAACAATTACAAAATAAATATTAGAAGATAAATAAGAAATGAGTATTATGCTGTAAGCAGAAATGATGCTCACATAACAAATTCTAACCCTAGTATTGCAATATATAGTGATTACTAAACTTTCAACTTTTCTTTTTAAGAAAAAAAGACAAATTACTCTTATCATTAAAGTTACAGCTATTAAGACAGATAATTTTTGATTCTAGTTATCATCATAATTTGCATATTATATATTCAATTAAAAAAAATTTATAAAATAAAGATCTTTCCTTGGATGAAAAGTGTTACAATAAAAACAAATAAAATATCAGAGAATATAACAAAATTAGAATATGAAGTAAAATTTTATATAATATGCAATTTACAATTCTTTGAAGTTGAAGAATTATATTTCACACTTCAATGTCAGGTTTTATTGCCTTGGTTTACATGCCTCCCCCCACCTGCACACCACCTCCAAATGTTGTTGGACCACTCTGGGTAATACAATCAACTCGTTTGTTTACAAATGAAACAGGAGGTACTTTGTTTTGATTTTGGAAAAATATCTATGATTGAATGAAATATGATACTCTGTTTGTTTACATAATTTTGATGAGGAAGTATCATATTATAAAAAAATTAAAATCATTAAAAATTAATAAATTATAGTAAAATATAATTTTTTTGTATTAATATATAGTACTTTGTTGAAATATAAAGTTCCATACATTTGGAAGATTTAACAAAATAGTAAAAATTTTGATAAATTAATTTGTAGTCTGCATATTAATTTGAAATTCACTGCTTTAGATTGGATTTCATTTTATCCCTTCCAGGTTAATTAAGCAGCATTGATATCTAGACATTCATTAATCATGTACAACTATGGATATTTTTAAATATTTTTGCATGATATATTAAATGCAATCAGAATCATTTACAATCAAATCATGAACTAATTACTGAAATAAACTTTTGTTTTAAGTATCTATACTACCATATATACTTATGTATATAAGCCAAGAAATTTTTCACTTCACAAATAAGATTGGGAATGTGTAGATCAGTATTTTTAATGAATTAACATGAGTGTATGAACTTGTGGTAAATAACATTAGTGTTGCTAATGCACGTATCATCAGTTAATATAAAATGGAAATATAGTGATTTAAAATGTTTCTGGTCATCAGATATGCACTTCTAATGATCATGTGTGTGTTGGTTGGCTTTTCACTTCATCAATTGCAGCAAAATTTCTGTTGCATGCTTTGATTCTGATTTTTTATCATTTAAACTTTGTTAAATACTGTATTTTTGTTGATATTCTGAAATGACAAAAAATTTTAATGTTTCTTTGATAGTTTCTGCTAAACAAACCACTTCAATAAAATTGTATTGTAGATAAACATGATTGAAGGCAAAATGTTGCTGTGTCATGTCATGTTCTGCTTTCCATCCAGTTTTTTGCAACATATCTCAATGTTTCAATACTATAAATCTGATGTTATTGTCAAAGTAGTCTTATTTATTGCAATAATGAACTGAATTTGGAAAATTTAAAAAATTTTATATAAATATTATCAATGAATATCATATTGTTCTAAAACTTGAAAGTTGGAGATTGACTACACAGTATATACCAGGGCTAGGGTGTTGGTGTTGGCAGTTTTAGAAGGTGTCAGTGTCGGCAATAACTTCCTCATTATTCATAATTTATTTTAAATTTAAAAAATGTATTAAATAATTATTTTCTTTTTTGGTGAATAGAATAAATAATTTTTTAGTGATAAATATCGAATAAAAATGTGTTCTAAAAAATCATTTGTGCATGTTTACTGTCAGTGTCGGTGTCGGCCAAAAAAAAATGTCAGTGTTGGTGTCGGCACATTTTCCATCTGTTTCAAAAGCCTCATATTAATTTAAAGACAAATCAGTCATTCATTGTATTAATGAATGAATATTGTTATTTAACTTATCATTTCTGACAAGAAAATTTATAAATAACAATTTTAATTCTTGAAATATATTTTTTTTTTAATATAGAGAGTGAAATAATTTATATTTATTAAAATACTAATATTTGATTAATAGTAATTTTGAGTTTTGCTGTTATATGTTGTTTATTTTTTTGATTATTTGGAATTAATGTCTAATTCTGTATGTGTTGTTTTTGAAGTAAAATTTAATTTAAATTATCTTTTCAAGTTATTTAATTAATATACAGTTGAGTCTCTGTAGTCTGACACATCGCCAGTCCGACACTCTGCGAACCATTGTGCCGTCCACGTGAAATTTTCTTGTCACAACTTGTCAATATGGAGAAAGAGAAACTGAAATAAACAAATTGTCATTCGCTATTTGTTCATTGCTCAGGCTTATAATTGGACTAATTTTTCAGTTCAGTAGATTGTTACTGTAAAATAATATTTTTACTGTATCAGTGATTGTTATTTATCTTTACATAATGTCACAAATCA
Organism: Olivierus martensii; assembly: GCA_000484575.1. Taxonomy (NCBI): domain Eukaryota; kingdom Metazoa; phylum Arthropoda; class Arachnida; order Scorpiones; family Buthidae; genus Olivierus; species Olivierus martensii. Next base: position 26,512 of record AYEL01049544.1, on the reverse strand, counting down.
GAAAAAGTAAAAAACGAAAACACAAGACATTGACTGTGGTCAAAAAGGCAGAAAAAATTAAGAAACTTGACTTCGGAGAAAAGTTTAGCAATTTTGCTCGTTTTATGGTATTGGATGAGCCACCATTTATCACATTAAAAAAAATTGGGATAAAATTGAGGGATTTGTGAAAGATTTGAACAGCAAGAGAGCAGTGACAAGAAAGCCTTAATAAATGGAGCATATTTGCTTGTGTAATTCCATTTTTTTTCATTGAACATCTAATAATCCAACAAATCTCTGAAATCCGACAAGCCCCAGAACCTTGTGTGTCGGATTAAGGAGAATCTATTGTACTATAAATAATATTTGAGATATATCTTAATGTTATATTTGCAAAAATTATGAATTATTTTTATAAACAGAATTTTCTAAACTGATTCAATGATTTATTTTTTAAATTTACAATAATGCTATCAATATAATGTGTATAATCTTCCACTTATAGAATGACTGTATATGTAAAAAGATAAGCTCTAATTCAAAGTAGAAAAATAATTTATTAAAGTTTACTGAAGAAGTACTTTTGACTTCACAAAGTCATCTTCAACTTTTAAAATTAGAATCCATCAATAATGCTATCATTTGATATATGATATAATTACATATGGAAATGATGTTATAGTCCAAGGATGTCTAATTTATATGAGTGAGGGATTAAATTCAGAAATTTTCAATTTTTCTGGATCAATGAGAAAAATTTAAAAGATATATCACAATTATTCATCTATTTTCTCATATATACAATGGATTCTCATTATTCGTAGTAGTTATGTTCTGTAAATTGTTCATGAATACTGAACTGTTAATCCTATGGGAAATATAGAGTTAGGTTCTTGTGAACATTTCTTCTCAACATTTTCATTTTTGCTTTGTGTGTGTGTTTTCTGTTTAAAGACACCTTATTTAATGTGTATTACAGTACTTACAAATAATTACAATATATGCAGTGTACAGTACTATATACATTATTATAATTACAGTAATATTTATTTAATTTTTAAAAAAACTAACTAATAGTAAATAAAATTTTAGTTTTGATGGGTAGTTGTTTGGTGTGGCAACTGACACATTGGTTTCCTGAATTGCATTGAAAAACTGCATCACCCTTGTCTGTGTTGTTTTTTTGCCTCAGATTTTTTAAAATCTCGACATAATGAAGAAATGTGCAGGAAGTTAAGTGCCTAAATTTGAGGCTGTGTTTTTGCATAGGGTCACATTATTCTATGGGACTTGCAGATGATAAGAAGAGGCTTTTGGCCTACCTGCGATCTGTGGAGTGAGCAATGATAGGTAATGAGACTTTTCAGGCAGAACAACACAGAGACTGTGAGTAAGCATAACATTTATAACAGTATTTTCGCCACTCAGCAAGAATTTGCGAATAAGTGCAAAAGTGCCGCAAAAATCAAATTTGTGGTTACAAATAAATTTTTGCAAATAGGGGATCTGCAAATACGAAGAATTGACTGTATTTCATATCAAGATGCCTGGTTACTCCTATAGGATTGTTCAGAAAGTGATTTCCTTTTTTTTCATCAAAATGAACAACAGTGTTTTTATAGTATATAAATGTTTTATTTAATTATATATTGACTATTTTGGTCCAACAGAAAATCTGTTGGACCAAAGCCATCTTTCTGGTAGTAGCATGATTCCATGCTCATAGAATTTTTGATCTTTGCTTCCAAAAAACTGAACCAAATGATTTTTGATATCCGCATTTGAACTAAATGTTTTGCCGTTTAAAGAATTTTGTAAAAACCAGAACAGGTAATAATCAGAGGGTGTCAAATCTGGTGAATATGGTGGGTGCAATAACACTTCCCATCCAAGCATAACAGCTTCTAGTGAGTCATCAAACTTGTATGAGATCTGGCATTATTATGGTGAAACAGTACACCTTTTCTATTAATCAATTCTGGCCTCTTCAGTTTGATGGAATCACTCAGTTTGTCCAATTGATGGCAGTACACTTTTGAATTAATTGTGGAATTGTCTGGTAGAAATTAAAAAAAAAATAATTCCCTTGAAATCCCACCAAACAGAGAGCATCACTTATTTTTGATGAATATCTGCTTTCGAAGTGCTTTGAGTTGGCTCATCTCTTCTGTTCCATGATCACTTGCATTCAACATTGTTGCAAACAATCCATTTTTCATTGCCAATTATGATTTGGTTCAGAAACGGATCATTTTCTTGATGTTTGAACAGCAAATCACAGATGTCAATGTGATGGAGCAAGTCTCTTTCTTTGTTAATGTGTGGATCCCCACAATTACAGTTACATCGAGAATAAGAAAGAATTTTGAATCTATTCAAATAGAAATTTAATTTCCCATGCTGAGTTAAGAATGCTGTTAATCCACGATTCACATTTCATATAGTCATGAACAGTCGAATTTGACAAATTCAATCTCGTAGCAATTTCTCGTGTTGTTATTTGGTGGTTTATTTCAACCAATGTTTTTATTTTGTCTTTATCAGCTTTAACTGGTCTTCCAGAATGTGGTATATCTTTAATATCGAAATTATCAGAACAAAATTTTGCAAACCAGTTTTAACACTGGTATTCTGTTAACACATCATCTCCATACACTTCACATAACTTTTTTCTTGCTCGAACAACGTTCTTATCTTTTTGATAATAAAAAAGCAAAATATGCCAAAAATGCTCCTTTGTTTTCAATTTTTGATATGACATCAAAAAAAAAAAAAACAATTGCACAGAATCAAAAAAGTTATTTTATAAATTAACCTTGAAATGTCAACTGTCAAAATTTATAATGACAATATGCTTAGAATGAAATTGGCAAATTAAAAATACAATTAATGCCACTCATAGGGAAAAAAAACTAAATTACTTTCTGAACAAACCAATAATATTAAAAATAGCTAAATTAATGAATAAGCACAAACTCTTTAACCTTAGAACTGCTTTAATTGCATAAAACAATATAAAAAACTATTATAGTATTACTAAGTAGAAATTAACAAAGAAATGGTTTATTAAGTAAAATACTTTCAAAATTAAAACATTATCAAATATTTTACAAACTTATATGATATTCTTAGAATAATTAGAAAAATTCAAAATGATTATAATATTCTAATAATATTAATATATGTATATAAATATTATATAAATGTATGTATATGTAGGATATATATTGTAACATATCTTGTTATATAATAGGGAAGGTCAAATTTCATCTTACTATGAACCACATAAGAGAATCTCAAATATTTCAGAGTCCCAATCAGTTTCTTTTTGGGTCAATGAGATCAGCATTAGATTTTTTTGGATAATCTTAACAACAGCTTCAAAAATTGTTTATTTATTTATTTCATATAAATGCATATTGCTTTTTACAATAAAAAACAACTTACAAATATATTAATTTTAAAATTAAATAGGTGTTTGTTCCATATTAACTATTGATTTTCATGGTATGGAGCCATGCTAAAGGTACTAGAGCTCATGTAGCTTGCAAACCACAATTTGTCCACTGTGATTATAAAATTTAGGTATAATTATATCAGTCAATTTGATAGACATCTTTATTGTGAAGTAAATATGATGATATAATAACTCTAAATATTTTGTGCACTATTATATAAACTTAAATGACCTGTTAGGATATAGCATCTGCAATTGTTTTAAATGCTCTATTTATTGAAACAAATAGAGCATTTAAAAGAAAAATGATAATATATATAAAGCAATTTTTAGGCCATATTCAAACTACCATTCTCTGTCACAAAAAGTTGTGCCACAATATTTTTTAAAGGTTATTATGAAATATGTAATTATGAATTACTAATGTTGGAACTTTGTAATCTTTGCACTAATGATAGACAATAAAATTTATTAAATAAATAATAACTACTAGTTTGTCCTCTTAATTGGATTTAAATTAAATGGCCCACAAGAATCCTTCCTAAAATTTATAATTATACAATATTAGCATTGGAATTTTCTGTACATGTAACACTAATACAACATTAATGATTGAATACAAATTTCCAGAAATTTTATTAATAGATCCATCCAGCTTGATATACTGTATATATAATTTTAAATTAAGAAAAAAACTGTAAGTTATGAAGACCCAATCTGAAAAACTGATTTATGTAAATTTTAAATAAATATAATCAAATAAAAATAATAATTGACAAATTATTATCTAAAGATACTGTATATCATTTTATTTTATCTACAAGATTAATAAAAAAATGAGAAAATTAGATAATAATCATATATGAAATATTTAAAATGCTTTATATCAGTGTTTATGATTGTGATTTATTTAGTTATTTCATTTGAATGAACTATATTCAGTAATAATTAATTTTTTGAGAGATCATATTGATGATTAAATTATTTTGGAAATTCATAATTATTATATTTGCTAAAAGTAAACAATAAGCCAAATAAGTAAGATAATCTTACTTATTTTGCCTTATTGTTAGTTTTATTTAATATCTAAAGTAAGAAGTATTTCAGTATTTGCAGAAATAAATCAATAATTGTGAAATAGCTTTCAAAAAGCATTGTTTTAGTGTCTGATTCTTAAATTTTTGTGATTGTTAAATTTATAATAATAAAATCGAGTATAATAATAAATATTGGTAATGGACAATCCATAAATTTTTTGGCATTTCAGACTTCTGACTGCTCTGACTTAAGAAAGACTTCTTATGCTCTGAATTTTGGATTTGAATTGAAACCCATTATAAAGTCAAGAACTATTTGTATTGGTATTCCTCAATTTACAAAAATATCTAAGACCTTAAAAATTTTAATCTAAAGTTTATTAGGTGAAAATTTTGAAACTAAAAATTTTTTCTATTAATTCTAATGTGAAAATTTCTCATTGGTTCTTGGATTGTGAAAAGTCAAACTCCATTGCATTTTACATATTGATGTTAAAGCATTTCAAAAGCATTAATATAAATATAATTATGTATACTATGATACAACAGTTTATGATATCAGGTCATCCCATAAACAATGTCATTTTTTGCACATGTGAAGAAAACAAACAAAATTTATCTGGAACAGATTTTTTAATCATCATAATAAATGTCCCCAGTTCTCCCACTGTTCAACAAGTTTTTGAATGTCAGACTTGGAAGAAAACCATAAATTTCAATCCAAAATCTCCGAAAGCAATGTCATTTTTTGCACATGTGAAGAAAACAAACAAAATTTACCTGGAACAGATTTTATAATCATCATAATAAATGCCCCCGGTTCTCCCACTGTTCAACAAGTTTTTGAATGTCAGACTTGGAAGAAAACCATAAATTTCAATCCAAAAACTCCGACAGGGTTCAGTGTACCTCCTTGACATTTCGAAGTTTTCCCCAGAAAGATAGTGTTCGAGACTGAGAAACAGATGATAATTGGATGATACAAGGTCAGGAGAATATGCTGGATGGGAAAGTTTTCCCATACAAATTCTTGCAACTTGGCATAAACCATTCTGTCTGTGTGTCATTTCTCAAGGTCACCATTCCTTATGATTAAGAGTGCCAGATATTTTTCCTGCAAGGCAATGCATAGACTAGCTACTGACAATAGACCTCCGTTATAATGATTTTGTTCAGTGGCAGAAACTCATAATGAATTATATCTTGCATATCCCATCAAACATTCATTAAAACTTTATGTGGAACATGCAGAATCTATTTAGGAAGCTGCTGAGGTTTGTGCTTAATGTTGTGGTACAGAATCCATTTTTCATCTACTCTAATCACTCTTTTCAAAAACAGCTGCTTCTTTTTACAGAAGAGCAAAGAACTACAAATGTCCACATTTGTCACAAATTTTGTGGTGAGCTCATGAGATATACACTTACCCAATTTTGACACACAGTGAAGGTCCTGTAATGCTTATAAATAGTTGAATGGGATAAATGGATGATTGTGTCCAATTCATTGAGTGTTGCCTCTGGATTCTCCTCAACAGCAGCTCTCAGTGCATCATTATCCAACTCAGCAGCTTGGCATATCCTTGAAGGTCCTATTCCCAAATTGGAATTTCAGGAACCAGTGTTGATACTTTCTGACATTCAGGGTACCCTGCCTATATATGGTATTGATGTTTTGTGCCACCACAGTTTTGTTGTATGCCCTTGTTTAAACTCATACAGCATAATATGACTTATGAGCTCTTCATACTCTGCCATTTCCTATAGACTTTTACAGCACAAGGGACAACTGTACAACTGTTATTCTCTGCCTCATATTACATGAAGAGCATGCCATGTGATATGTCTTCTCATGCCTATGGTCTACTTCATCATCTGGTTGCCAGAAGCAGTAATTTTGTGGGACATGTGAAAAATGACATTACTTATGGGATGACATGATGTCTTCTCATGCCTATGGTCTACTTCATCATCTGGTTGCCAGAAGCAGTAATTTTGTAGGACATGTGAAAAATGACATTACTTATGGGATGACCTGATAATTATTACATATTTACTCTATTTTTTGTTATTCGACTTAGCATGGCAAGTACATTATTCTAAAATAAATAAATAAATAATTTTATATAATTGCAAAAATTTTTGAAAAATGCAATAGGTAAATTATGAATACTAATGTCAAGTTCAGATTTGATGCTAGATTTATTAAAAGCAGAAATGAATTTTATCTTAAAATCAATGATATATCAAATATCATCAGTGAAGAGAATAAACAAGAAAATCTACTCTAATTGGATATCTAATATCAAATTAGTTAAAAATTATAGCAAATTATTAAATACTAGATGGTGCCATTTAAGCTCAAATTTAAATGATAATTTAATTATTAATCAAAAAGATGGTAGCACTGTAATTGATTTGATTTGATCCTTGATTTAAACTATAATTTCTCTAATAATAATTTTAATTCGAAAATTATTACACTAGGGATTAATCAAATATCTAAAGTAAAATTAACATAAGAAAATCGTAAAATAATCAATTATCATATAATTGGAGTAATGATAAACATTGGAATAATGATATTTGTTTGAAAATACAGTTTTTTGAGTATCCAGTATGCAAACATTAAGATATGATTTATAGATTATTATATATAACAAAATACAATCATTTATTTAAACAAATTACAATGAATAATTAATAAATGATGAAATAGTTTTTTTTTGTAAAAATGGAAATTATCTTCAGAAAACCAAAAAGCAGTATAATTTATACAATATACATTTGTATGGTGTGTTTAGCAATAACATTTACGTTGTTATTTGCATAACAAATAACAAAAATACGTGACACAAAAGGAAAGAATATACGCTAAAAAATAACAGAATCTTTAGGAAATTAAAAAGAAAATTACAGAGGATGACTAACAATAAAATAGTATATAATAGAAAGAACACCATTTTTGATCTATTGCAGAATGAAAAAGATCCTATAAAATGGAACGATTCCCCTGGGATATACGAAATTCTATTTAAAAATAAAAATATACAGAGGGATGAAATGTATATAGGGTACACTTCTCACTTTTTACAAAAAAAAGTGATAGAGCATAAAAAAAGATGCCACAGGAAACAGTGAGAACATTTCATTGTCACAAAGAATTGGTAAATACAATACAGTGATAAACTGGGACGACACTAAAGTTATTAGGAAGGAGCTTAACCCACTGAAAGGCAGAATAGCAGAAATAATTAGCATAATGGATAAGAAATTAAAAGGATGTAACATAATTAACACCATAGAATACAATTAGTCCAGCCTGGATTTGGTGCCAGAAAAAATGAAACCAGTAATCAACCATAATGTAATATCTCAATAGTGAAGTCACCCATAACAGCGATTGTTTTTTATACCAATATAATATATTTATGTCGTATTTATTATTAATGTTATTTCAATATATTTTTGAATTATTGTATGGTTATACAAATTTTAGACTTTAGTTTTAATGTTTTTCATTACAAACAACATTATTTTGATAGTAATGAACTTAAACTTCTTAATTAATTTAAATTAATTCTTATATTCTATGTTCAATGTTCTATATCCAGTTAAAGATTGTATCACTGAAGAGGGCTTTGAATATGCCAAATGTGTTTGGATTAACCGAATAAAAAGTATTTATAAATTACACTCAAACTGTACATTAAAGATATAATAATACTCCTGCTTACAGAGCTGTAAAAATGTTATATTAGTGAAAAGCAGCATACTTGAATATTATAGTATAATGGATAATGCTAAGCCAGCTGCATGAAGATTTAAAGTGAACAAGAAGTTGATTAAACTTAAGAGAAATTTCTTTTTTTGAAACAATGTAGAATTAACGATGTACTACTGATGACTATTTACAGGCTCAAGATACCAGTTAAATCAGCACCTTCTTCCAGTAGATAAAATCAAGGTGTCTAAGAATAGCAATATCTAATTTGCAAAGGGATTTGTTTTGCCATATATACCTATATAGATAGATACTGTTAGATAATAATCAGTCAGATAATAATAATACAATCATACATGATACACTGGAAAAGTTTAAACAACATTGAGGAATAATTATATAAAAAAACTAAAATGGATTTTCACTTGGCAAATAAAAAGACTCACAAGTCAGATTATATACAGTATACCATGTAGAATTTTGGATATCTACAAATCCCAACATATGTCAAAAACATCCTTGCAAAAGAACCTAATATGTTATTAGAACAATCTGTCCATTGGGACAATGTAGAACCAATGTTAAATAATTGTGATCACTCACTTGCAGAAGAACATTTATACAGTTTATTAAATTAAAAATTTGTAAACGGTTCATAAATTAAGAGCAACCATACTTTATAAAATTTCATTTAAAGCTTAAATTTTATATAAAAGGTTTATTTAGAGTTTCATTCAAACTTTCCTGCTTTAAATTATTACAATCTTATTTATTTTTTCATAGTTTGATTGGATATTATTATGCCGTGGAATCAGCCAAACTAATAATTATCATAATAAACAACTTTGAAAAGATCATAAGCACTTGTGTTTTATGGGCTTATTAGGTTAGTTTTAATTCTTAAGCCAGGCTTGAAACTGACCACTCTTGGAACTCTGAAGGTATGGGACTTGGAATTGAATCCAGTCCTCAAAAATGGTAAGCGACTGCCTTACTATGTGACATCTGCTTATTTTTTAATATATCTATTTTTAAAGTTATTTCTTTGTAACATATAGAATATTATTTTAATATTGTATAGTTCATTCTCCAACAAACATATGTTTTGACTTATGTAAGAATTCATGGAATGATCTACCTGTGTAAGTCTGTGATTGCCTGTAATGTGTATTGAATTGGATTACCATTAATCTTAATAAATTGTTTTAAAAATTTTTTTAATCTTCTTTCTATTCAAAATAAATTATTTGGAGTTGTAACTGACAAAGGCTCATTTTATATGATTAAAATATTTTTAATTAATTAATTAAAATGAATTATTTCTTGTATATAGTGCTTGATTTATTAAATATATATATAGATTCTTTTTTTATATATATTTCTTAGACTCATATATGTATATATGCACAGTTATAAGTAATTCTCTTGCATGTTGATTTTAAAATCTGTTATCTATATTTATGTTTATAGTAACATCTAAAAAATAAAAATTGTTGAACATAATTTACATAAGCATATCAATTTTGTGATTATTAAATTTCCCATGAAATTGATGATGATAATGATAATATCATAAAATCTTGTACCATAAAATGAACTTATCATTGGTATATATTGCTTATAAATTCTATTGTAATTCTGTATTTAGGGAAATTTTACCATTCTATCATACTAAATTTTGACTGTAAAAACCTTTAAAGAGTAAGTTATTGATATAATTGAATCTCTAACCAAAATAAACAGTCGTATTGATTACTTAAATGTAATCAATGAAATGTATAGTATTTAGTTAATAAATTAATCTGTCAGGGATCAGATTCAATTTATTAGTCTTGAGTTTTAGTGATTGAGAATGAAACATCCAAGAAATACTTCTACAACAGTGAAGCTTCTATTGGGAAATCGTGTTCCCGTTATGATGATTTGAATTACATGTAAAAATTTAGAATTCATTTTTTTTGTAAGTTGGGAACATTTGACATTTTATAAAAGTTCTGAATTTCCAATATTTTGAAAATTCATTCATTTTTTTTTGTATGCATTTTAATTTTTACATATATTATTTGAATATATCCATGCTATAATATAATTTCAATAATATGCTATTATTAGGCTTTCAGCAATATCTGATTAGCAAATCTGCTAGACTATTAGATGCTAGTTGTATAAATATTCAGTTTATAACAGTCTCACAAGCTATATATGCACTGTATTCAGTTCAGAAAATATTTAGATGTTGGTTAAAATAATTAAAATATCCATGAATAAGCAGAGCATAGAACAGAAATACCATTTGGATGCTTCTGGAAATGGCAGATCTTAGAATATTAGAATTTTATATGATTTTTGAAGCTCTTACTTCAAAAATCAAATTTGAAGTTGTGAACTAAAATTTTTTTCAGTCTTTCTGTCTTCTGGTATGAATTACAATCCATTATTTTTTATAATTTATTTACAATGATTGATTGAAATGTGAGAGATTTGAGACTATCAAAATAACTTCACTTTATAATTGAACTTCATTTTAAAGATTCAAATGTAAGACACCACTAATTGGTTCAGTTATGTGTACTGAATTATATAATATATATATTATTTTTTATATACACAATTTACTAAAATAAATTTTGAATTGCAAACAACCATACCAATGAAATACTTTACACTTATAAGTAGAGGTCACATATACTTTGAAAGTATATTTTTATATGATTTGATATAAAAATATTAAAATTTTCTGTGTTTAATAAAGAAAATTTACTAAATTTACTAAATGTGATTTTGTTTAAACATTGAATATTATGATCAAAATGAAAGTTCTTTTTTATGATGTTTAATTTGTACAGAAAGATGACATATACTTTGAAAGTATATTTTTATATGATTTGATATAAAAATATTAAAATTTTCTGTTTTTAATAAAGAAAATTCACTAAATTTACTAAATGTGATTTTGTTTAAACATTGAATATTTTGATCAAAATGAAAGTTCTTTTTTATGATGATTAATTTGTACAGAAAGATAAAAAGTTTTTAAATGATTGGAAAATTATAATATGAAAAATATTTTAATAATAGTAGCTCTCATCAGATTTGAAAAACTCATAACTAACTAAACATTATGAAATAAGTATTTTATAAATTTTATGTATAGGATATTTTTAAAATATCTAATCAAATTTTAGAAGAATGTTTTGCTGATTCTAAGGATGAAATAAATTCATATAGATGTTGATTCATAAATGTTTCCTGTCTAATTTTATTAATCATTTAAATCTCTGTCTATATTTTATAGAAAATATTTGAAGTGACATTCTAAAACAGCAATATATGGCTTACAGTGTCACTTGTGGATTATCGAATAAAGTTTGAGAATTATAGGAATATTCTTAATTGTATTGTGCAGTCATATAGTAAGATTTTGGAGTACTTGTGTATTAAATATATACAACATAAACAAACTGTTTAAGATACTGTATTTGAAAACAAAATCAGGAATCAATCTTGAATTCTTTGAAAGTCTAGTTAGTTAATCAGCTAAGTTAAATATTGTTGGTTTGTGCTATTTTTTAATTCTCACTGGTTTAGAAAAACCGTACAAATAGTTATACTAATTGCTTCTATATAATTTCAAGTATTGGGAAAACATTTAAGTTATTAAACTAGATAGGAAATATTTCTCGACTGTTGTCTATACGAATTTATTTTTCCTTAGAATCAGTAGTGCATGCTCCCAAAACTTGATTAGATATTTCATTGAATATTTATATAAAATGATTGGTTTTGAAAAAGTTAATTCTATATTGGTAATTTTAGTGATTATTATATATTTGTTGTCTTAATTAAATTATAAATCAACAGCAGTTCTCTTTTTTTTTTTATATAAAATGATGATAATTATTTATCAGTTGGTCCCATAATGTTGCATATATTTTAGGACAATCAAAGTTAACAAGAAGATATAGTTTGTATCTATTCTTTTTAATAAGAGTGATGGAAGAAATGAATATAACAGATATTTATTTACAGCTTCATAAGCTCAATATTTCAAGAAAATATCATTGCAATTTAATATTAATGTGTATAGATCAATTCTGGATGCTGTGAGAGTGTAATGAATAAATTTTAATTACTGTCGCTTGCACTGGATTTATTTTCAAGAAATAACTATTATAATGTTTCATTGATAATTTACAATCCTCACTGGATTGGAAAAATATTATGATATTCAAAAAGATTGTTTTTTAATCTTTTGTTTATAGAAATAGGTCACTGATGTACTTTGTATAGCATTTATATGCTTTCAAAGTTAAAAATATAAAATAACACAATATGATTAATAAAATGGTTTAAATGTAAAAATTAACATAAAAAATGTTCAGAACAATACCAAATTATATATTGTCAGGTTCTGAAAATAAGAGTATAAATTAAAATGCTGTTCTATCAGCTATGCTGTTATAACACTGAATATGGAGCTTCACTCATTGCTGCTTATCATACATATAAATTTCTGACAGTTATTTCTCTGAATTCAGATCTTATAAGAATAAAGTATATGCTTGACTATATTTACTCTCCTTTAATCTGTTCATTCTCATTTAAAATTCTAGAATATAAATCTTATTCTTTCCTTGAAACATTTATGTATAATAACTTCATAAATATAATATAATATACACTGAGAGCATAATTATAGTATTTTCTCTGAAGAATGACTAAAATTGATGATTACTCATTTGTTTTTTTTTATTTAAGTATTATAGTATATTTAATTCATAAATTGACTAATTATGAATCAATTATTATATTTATAGAAACAGAACCATCTAATAATAAAATTTTTGTGGTAATCAATATATGCTAAATAAGTAAAGAGAAATCAGGTCAAATATGATAAATTAATAAAATATATTTTCGTATTTACTCAAAATAAAATTATCAACAAATAGAAGAAATTTACCGATAATTTTTCTATTTAATTTGATACTTGACATTTTCCAAAACTAAACTTGATTTCATCTTGCAATAGATATAATTTATTAATTATGAGTTTTGGAAATTTCTCAATTATTCAAAATGCAACTTACATTTTTTTATATTTTTTGTGATATTTTTAGCATTGAATTAATATGAAAAAACATGCATCTTAAAATACTATTCTTAATTTTATAATAATAAAAATAACAATTATATGGAAAATTTATCTTCTAAAGTTACTTGGACAGTATATACAAAATTCATGCCAAAATTTTACACTGTTTCTCCTAATTAGTAAAAAACATTAATAAAAGAAAACATAAGCTTAAGCACTTATTAAATTAAACATTTTGATATTAATCTTGTCAAAATTTTTTTCTCTAAATTGAACTAGTAAATTTCAATATAATTTGCAGTAATTTATATGCAATATTTTAATATGGTGAAAAATCCATAATTGATAAAAATTATTATGATAAAATAATAAATATTTGAAGACTAAGAGTCAGGATTTTTAATGAACAAGAGGATTATTTAAAAATGACAAAGTTATTTAAAAAATTCATTTGATTTTTATAATTAAGTAGTATTTAGTTTTGATATGAATTTTATATATAAACCAGATTTTAACATTTTTTATTTGAAAGTCGTAGCTTCATGAAAATGATAAAAAGAAAATATGAGGAAATTTATGATGTAAACTATTTTTATATTTTTCTGATTCTTAAAATATTTGATTTATTTGATATAATATTCAAAATGCTTATATTTTAGTTTTATATATATGCTATATGTATTTTTAATCACGATAATATTACTAATTGTGATTTTGATTTTTTTTAGGAACTTCTACAACAATGACTCAGAGTATTGAAAGTCCTGTGTCTTCTGCTGCAATTACAGTTTCCAGTCCAGTTGGAGATACTTATACATCTCAACAAGCATTATCATCCCAAAAGCGTATGATGCCTTCAGGTTTTCAACCTCCTCCTGTGTTAGATGAAGGCAGTCAGGCTTCTAATACATCAGCTTCATCATCCCTTCCAGAAGAGCATGCTACCACTCCCAAACCTAATAGTAAATCAACATTATCCCATCCTCCAACACCAAATACACTTCCATCACCAGGAGCAGCTTCAATGTCATCTTTCCATGATGAATTTGACAGTGTTTCCAGTCCCAGTTGGCCACGAACTCCAGCTAGTCCAGTAAGTAATAGTTTTTAATATTTTTACCATAACTGAGCATTCCATAATCATTTAGTTGATGATAAACTTATATAACATTCATGAGTAACACAATACAATCAAATTCTACATTACTGAAACAATAAATGAAAATTTTGATAATTAAATTTTTATTAGCAATAACATATATATTCCTTAACAGATCTTTGTGAGTAATTTGGGATGTTAAAATTTACATAGTATAAAATTCAAAAGCTTTGAGATGATTACAGATAGGCCTCGATTAGCACGACTTCGAATAGCGCGAATTCGATTAGTGCGACTTAAAAAATTGATACCGTTATTCGGTTAGTGCGAGAAAAGATTCGATTAGTGCGAGTTGTAAACACAGATCAGTCTTACTAACAAAGCTCCTTTTATGATGTCAATTAACAAATTACCGTTAATTTTCGGTTAGTAAAACCGGACGAGGAGCAGTCCAAGAACGGTCACACGATTTTGAAGGGGTGAAACATCAGAAAGATGGGCTTTTTGCCGTTAACTGTTTAACATTACTGTACTATTATTTAGCTTTGCTATCGTATACATACAGTAGAGTACAGAATTTTCTCTTTTAAAAAGTATCGAAATGGATAAAAGGAAGAACACTTTTGATGATAAAACAGGAAACGAAAAAAAGAGAAGTGATTACGCTACAGCAAAAAATGGATGTGATTGAGCGACATAAAAGCATTCTTTGTTAAATTTTTTTAAATAAGGATATCTTTACAAATTTATTTGCCTATTATATTGCTGTACTACCGATATTATTTATTTTCTTTTGTTTATTATCTGATTTCTTTATTTAAAATAAAACTTGTGAAAAAAATTTGTTTTTGTTATCTTTTGGTGTCGTATTCTGCTAATAAACAAATAGAAAACTTGTTAAAAATTTCTCATTGGTTCATTAACTTCGCTTATTAATGCTATCTGGAACTAATTTACTGATTCAATAAATTTGCAATGCTTAATTGCAAATCGGCCTATTCACTTAATTCTCGACCCAGAATTGGCGGCCAGGCGGCACTCAACTTCCGCTTTCGATTCGCTATTTTAGTTTTGATTTGGCGGTTGGTTTGATGATGGTATGAGATGCAATTCCTGGTAAGTTATTAATTTAGATGATGAACAATGACGTAAAAATATGGTGTAAAATATGAAAATAAATATTTTTTAAACAATTAGTGTTAAGTTTATTGTGGTTATTCATCATGAAGCTTAGCTAATGGCCGGAATCTCACAAAGCAAGAACCAATTATCATATTTTCCATAGAGTTAATACTTCGATTAGTGCGAATTCGATTAGCGGGAGAAATTCGTGGAACCAATTATTTGCGTTAATCGAGGCCTACCTGTATTTGTGAAGTTTTACATATTCTCTACAAAAATACATTTTGGATAGTTTTTAGAATGAATTGGGAATACAAATTAAGTCAATTTTTCAAAAGATCAAATTTTTTAATGTTTTAATTATTCAGGTTATATGTGAAAGGACAGCACTGTTCAGGATCAGTTTCTTAAGATATAATAAGACTAAATTTAGAGAGAAGTTTTCCATTGGCAGTTTAATTATCAAAAGAAACAGCTTTAATATTCTGCAGCATAATATCTTGTTTTGTGATTTTCATAATGTAAAATTTTGTTTATGAAACCTGGATAGTTAAAATTACCAATTTTCCATTGATTTTCTTAGTATTTATCATATATTATTTTGTGATCATTTATTAACAAAATAAATATTTTTTTGGAAATTTGTATATATCAGGGGTGGCCAACTTGTTCGTCATTAAGATCGACTTTATATGTTAACAATGAGTTTGTGATCTACCTTCGAATTCGCAATCTGCCTTCAAAATTCTTCGTTTGATGGTGAGAGTAGAGATAGGAGCCAAAACCATATATCCTAAAATGACATTAGCCCAAAACGAGATATCTGGCAGCGGTGATGGTTTTTTCCTTTTATTTTACTCATAAATCTGAAACACAATACTTCACTTCAATTCTCACAACTGTCAATTCTTAGGCGCCATGTTGGCATTGTCAGCGAATTTAGAATTTTGTCTAAATGCTCTGCTGCTACTGGCTATTCTGTTTTAGGCCATACTCAGCAATAAAGCAAAAGTTTGGCTTTAGTTATCTAGAGAAGGCACTATACAGTAAGAGAGTCATCTGATAACTTACGAAGATCGACTACAAATCGTCCCATGATCAACCTGTTGGCCACCCCTGGTATATATCATCAAACTAGTCAGTTAATTTATCAGTAGAAGGATATTTATTCAAATATATATTTTATCATCATTTTTAACATACAGTAATTACAATACCAAGAAAACAATAGCCAATTATTATTAACCATTCAGCTTTTATAAATTGAATGTTAGATTGATGAAATTGCAAAATCATATTTATATTGTAGAAAGGAGGCCCTAGCTCTGTGATTACCAGTGATCTATTGTCCACATAAAATCAGATTAGTAAATCACAAAATCTTAAAGCTATTTTTCGCAATAGTTAAACCTATAACATAAAATTTCTCTATAATTTATCTAATTTTATCCTAAGGAATTTATCCTGAAAGTAGTGTCCACTTTTATATATATCCTGTGTAATTAAAAACTAAATATAGATATATATAAATGTCAATTTTATAAAAAATTAATTTGTATCTCAAAAATTATCAGCTTACATATATGTTAAAATGGAGTATAATAAAAGTTCATAAATATAAATATATTTTTCTTTTTTCACTTTTGACTGTTAACAGTTTTAATATCCCAAATTCTACCTCAGCAAAGATTCATTACAGAATATATATTACTTATGTATCCTCTGTATTGATTCTATTAACAACATTATAATATACTTATTTTCAAATACAATTCTACTATTTTTGTCACCATAGCCAATCAATATAAACTAACTGAAAACTTTTAACATATTATTAATAATTAATATTAAAAAGGAGTCTTATTAATTTTACATATACACATTTATTTTGCTGAAGTGATTTTAATTTTTGAAATTTTTTTTAATGCAAAATATTCCTTTAATACATGAAATTGGTTTTGAAATCTTGAATCTAATATGTGTATTGAATGTAATAATTTTGAAAACTGATAACTGTAATTTTATCTACAGGTAGTGAACAATCAAGTCTATGAGCATCACATCATTAAGGTTGTTAATATTTTTATTAATATGATTGCTCCATGTTAATGTGTTGCTTGTTATTCAGTATGATCAGTTCTTGCATGGCATGATACTCAATTAACAGATTAAATGAAATACAACAGAAACAAATACCATTTATTATTATTCTCTATGTTAGGGTTTGCATGTAATTTATATGTATTTTGATGTATGTAAAGTGACGAAATCCAGAATAACAGAGTTTTCATCTCAATTATAGAAAATTAAATTTAAATACTATGTGGTGATTTTAATTAATAGAAAATGTGATATGTTATTCAAATATTGAGTTATGAATTCAGCACTTTTTTATAATATATTTATTGAAATTTCTATTTTATGATAAATCAGTATAACTTTTAATACTTGCAGCTTTGATATTTTATTAATTTTAATTAAACATGGTTTCTTTTATAATAAAAGAGGATCTCAATAATTTATCATTGCTAAGAAATAATTGCTATAATAATAAATTCAATTGTTACAGTTCATAAATTACTATTATTTTAAAAAACAAAATAGTAAAAATTTAAATATGAAATATTTGTCTTAAATTTGAAGAACTTAAATAATTACTTTAAGTATTCAGATAAAAAGTTTGTAATTTTCTATATTCTTCAGGTTCATGATTATATATTACCATTTAGCTCCCAAAAATATATAATGGTATATCAGATGTTGACATTCATTAGCAAATTTTTTGGAACCAATTAGTTATAGCAAATGTATATTGTTACATCCTTTTCTTGATGAGTTTGCTCCTTAACTGCAGCCAAAGTACAAGAATGGAAAAGAAAAAAAAAATCAGCTCTGCACCAAGCACCGTGTGACTCCCACTCTCCATAAAAAAACAACCCTCTCCCCATTGATTCAGCTGACCTCACTCTCCTCCCAGATTCACATATTTCAGCATCAACTTTGCTTATGTCACTAAGTTTTTCGATGGATTGTTAGGTTGACATTTTACCTTCCAAAACGACACTTTTACCTGCCAAGAAAGCTCTCTACACAAACTGTAACAATATTAAAGGCTTAATTCATTCTATGTGAGACCAAAATTGACAAACAATTGACTAAAAACACGTCATAAACTGTTTATATTATTTATTGAAATACTTTTATTAAATAAATTTTATAATGACACATTTAATTAATAAATATACATAATTTATATTAGTAACATAATTAATATAAAAAAAACAATAAATAATGATAAAAATAAAATCTAAAAAAGTGAATAAACAAAGCACAAAATAAATTTCCCTTAGAATAAGATGATTGATGATTTAAAAGAACTGAAAACAAGTTAGCAAAATTTAAAACATAAACACTCTTATAGTTACAAATATAATTCATATATAAGTTTTGTTTGTAAATCAGTTTCATAACTCAGATATTGCTGTTATTTTGTCTCCAAAAATACTGAAATAACTTTATATATTATATATTGTAATATATTTCACAGTCTGATTAATTAAAAGTTTGTTATTTCACAAATTATAATGGAAAATTCTGAATATAAAGAAAGAAATTTTTGTTGTAATTTTTACATTATATTGGTTACTAGAGCATTTTGCTATCATATTACTTTAAATTATTGAAGGATTTTTGAAATTTCACATTCATAAGTATGAATGTTTGTAATTAGAGGAGCACCTGTACTTACAAAAAGGAATCTTTGATTAGTTGAAGCCTGCTGAATGTATTAAAGAGTGCTCAAATAG
This sequence comes from Olivierus martensii, assembly GCA_000484575.1. Taxonomy (NCBI): domain Eukaryota; kingdom Metazoa; phylum Arthropoda; class Arachnida; order Scorpiones; family Buthidae; genus Olivierus; species Olivierus martensii. The sequence continues at coordinate 7,191 of AYEL01049544.1, read as the reverse complement.
GATGTTATTTAGTAAAAACCTAATTATATCCACAACTACTATTGTTAACCCACAAAATAAAGCACTACTACAAGAAAAGAAATTTAAAATACATTTTAAATAGAACTGTTTTTGGTTTCATACAGATAAAACAGTCTTCAGTTAAATTCCCAACTCACAGAAATAAAAAATTCAACAGTTTATCTATCTATTTGATTTTTTATTTCTATGAGTTGGGAATTTAACTGAAGACTGTTTTATTTGTTTGAAACCAAAAATGTTTTATTTTATTAAAATGTATTTTGAACTTCTTTTCCTTCAGTAGTGTTTGCTTTGTGCATTAGAATGACATTGTAAATCAAAATATTATATTTTCAATAATTGTTATTGTTAAAAACAATTTAATACTATAGGAAGCGAATTGTTAATCAGAAGTTCCACTGTAATATGTTTATCAGCATCCAATCTTTGATAAACACTTCAGAGGATTAAATTTGTTTTTAATCTTTTTCACAATATCTTCATCCATCAATCTCTTTCAGGCAAAATTTGAATATAATGTATATAAAATTTTCAAAATTTTTTCATTCTGTTCATGTGCAAAACAATTGATAATTAATAACTTCACTCCCTTAAGTAACTATCTAAAAATTGGTTCTTGTTATATAGTTTAAAGGAAGTGAATTTTTAGCTGAATATTAAATTTTGGTAGCAGTTTTATTTTATTGGAAAGTATAATAAGAATGAAATATGCTTTTAGGACAAAACAATAAGTTTAGTTGTAAATAATATTTTGGTAATGGACAAAAAATAACAATTAAAAGTTCATTAAATAATTATAATTGATAATTTATATCATCCAAACATATATATCTTATAAGTAAGATTAATTTTTCAATAAATTAAAAAATTGGCAGTAGGTTACATTTACTATTTAAAATCATTTGAATAAATTATTTTAATAATCATCATCATAGTAATATGTGATTGTGATTAATAAGCTCATCATATATTGATTACGATTTAGAATTTTGTATAATTTTACAATGAAATTTTGATAGATTTTTATATCGGTCTATATAATTTCAAACATTTTCAGGATAGATTATCATAAAACAAAAATAGTTTAGTAATTTTTTTATCATCAAGAAAAATTTTTTCAAATACAATAGCATTCAAACAAACTCATTTAAGCAGAAAATTTTATTAATCTAATAGTAAATTTTCTGTCACTATTCATCCTTTTCAGCCAGTCTGATCAGATCTAAGTACTGTTGGTTACATTTAAATTGAAATAAAAATAGATATTGTCTCTAGTTACTTATTGTTGTTATAATCATTCATACTAAGTTTTTTTGATTGATAGATCTGTTCAGAGTAGTTAAAGAGATCGAATGTTTCACAAAAAAAAAAAATTATTTTATATTTAAAGTTTTCATCTGAAGAAAAAATAAATAGATACAGTTGCAATAGCATTATTTAAACATTTCATTTAGATAAAAATATACAGAAGTTAAGAAATTATTTCACATGAAAGGCTTTTCTCAAATAATATAAAAAAAAATATTGTTAAATAAATTCAAAATATTTTAATATAAACATCAAAGAAAATTCAATATCAAAGAAAATTTGATTTTATAGAAGAATAATTCCAAAATTCTTTGAAATGGTATAATAAAGTATTATAAATCAAACAAATTTGAAAAATTAAGCCATTCTAATAAGAAATCACGGAATTATTTTTATCATCTTTGCTAATAAATATGTATAAATCGAAAATAGACTAATCTGAATCTTAAAAAATGTTGATAGCCCAACATAAAAAACTTTTTTATCATCTTTGCTAATAAATATGTATAAATCGAAAATAGACTAATCTGAATCTTTAAAAATGTTTAATTATCTGAATCTTAAAAAATGTTGATAGCCCAACATAAAAAGCAGGCAAATACTATTAATATAATTTCTTTAAAAAATTGCAGTGGCATTAACAAAACCAAATAATATCAGATTTAATTACAATAGATCCTTTATTACATGGTTTCAGAAATATGCAGGTATGTAAATCTATTTATGTTGAATTTTCATATCTATGTTTAAAGTAGTTTATACATTTGATTTAGCTATTCCGTTTATTTATTAGAGCATTTATATATACAGTCGGACCTCCACATATCGAAATTCTCTGTATATCAAAGTTTTTTGTTAGTCCCGTGAAATTTCCATTGAAATTTGTTTCTATATATCGAAATTTTTAATTTCAGAGGCGAGGGAAAAGGATAAGGTAAGGAGTCTAGATTGGGTCTGGCTAGAAAAAGCTGACAAATAAACAAAATGGATGTATTGATTTGTACTGTAGAGGAGGTTAGTGTAAAGTTCTAGGGCTTGTTTTGGTTTTGTATGTTACTTGTGTTAATTGGTTTAAAACCGAAACCAAAACTGAACCAAGAGATTTTAGTTAGTCTTTGTTCAGCTCTACTAAAATGTTTACCATGTTAAAGAGAAAGTCGTTGAGTGTCGCGGAAAAAGTGGAATTGCTAAAAGATGTGGACTGTGGAGTGAGAAAAAAAGATGTTGCACAGAAATTCGGGATTCCACAAAGTACAGTGTCAACAATACTAAAGAATTGGGAATCTGTTTTAAAAAGTCATGAAGTTGCAGGAACTGACAGAAAACTATTAAGGACATGTAAGTACGATGACGTGGACGAAGTAGTGTTGAAATGGCTGAAGATGGTGAGAGATAGAAACATGCCTGTCTCAGGACCACTCATAAAGGAAAAGGCAATGGAATATGCACAGGACATGAGGAGTTCCAAGCAAGTTCTGGATGGTTAGACAAATTTAAGAAGTGTCACGGAATCAAAGAAAAAGTTATTTCTGGAGAAAGTGGATGCGTATCTAAGACAAATTGTAACCAGTGGAAAACTACAATTTTAAAACCAATTTTACAGGAGTATCAGCCTGATAATGTTTTTAACATGGATGAAACTGGACTTTTTTTAAAATGTTTACCAAATAAGACACTAACTTTTAAAGACGATAAATGCTATGGAGGTAAAAATAGCAAGGAACGAATAATTGTTGTCCTTTGTGCCAATATGAATGGAAAAGAAAAATTTTGCTTATAGGTAAAAGCAGGCAGTCAAGATGTTTAAAAGGAGTGAAGTCATTAGAAGTTGACTATGAATACAATAAGAAATCATGGATGACAAGTGAGATTTTTGAGAAGTGGTTAATTAATTTTGATAAAAAAAAGAAAGACAGAAGAGTAAAGTTGTTCTTTTCATAGACAACTGTCCTGCACATCCTTCTTCTATAACAAAAAAATTAACAAATGTGAACCTGGTATTTTTTCCTGCAAACACAATGTCAAAATTACAACCAATGGATCAAGGCGTAATAAAAAATCTTAAAATGCATTATCGAAAACAGATTCTCAAGAAACTAATTTTTGTACTTAAAAACGATCAACCCATTGACAATGTAATTAATCTCAGAGTGTGTATATCAGAATTAGCAAAAGTGTGGCAAAATGACATAGCGGAAATAACAATACAGAATTGCTTCATAAAAGCCGGCTTCTCTGAAAAGTCTGTTGTGAAAGAAGTTAATGTACTGTCACACATTGAGGAATGTTGGAACCAGTTACAGTCAACAGGCACAATAAATGACAAAATCTCACTTAATGAATATTTAAACGTGGATGAACACGTTATCATAGCAGAATATCCGACAGATGATAACATTTTAAGTTCAATAAAAGATAGTGAAAATCAAGATAAAGACAATGAGGCAGATGAAATAGAAGTTCCTAAACCTTCCAAAAAAAAAAATAATGGCTGCATTTGAAACGATTCGCCAAGGGTTTCGATTTGCAGAAAATGTGCCCGACAATATTTTTGAGTCGCTCAATAAATGCAAACATTTTTATGAGGAATCTGCATTGAAATTACTTCAGCAGGATATTCGAAATTACTTTACATCTGATAATTAAATACAATATTCTAAATTATTCTAATTTAATTTGTTTAATAAATGCATGTTTTGTCCATCTTATTTTTCATTTATCTATTACATGCAGTAGACTTTTAATACATTAATATACTGTATATGTATTTTTAAACATTAAAAAAATTCATTTGTATATTTTTCCCAAAACTTTTTCAAATTATTTAAGTTGGAGTTTTACAAACCGTGAGCCACCATTGCCGCCGTCAGGGGGCTGCGTAAAAGGCAAATTCATTTGTATATTTTTCCCAAAACTTTTTCAAATTATTTAAGTTGGAGTTTTACAAACTGTGAGCCACCATTGCCGCTGTCAGGGGGCTGCGAAAAAGGCGATACAGGCAAAATATCACTTAACTGCTGTACTACATTAGAGTAAATTCAGGTTTCTATATAACAAAGTTTCTATATATTGAAATTTTTCTAAGACACCTTCAATTTCAATATATGGAGGTCCATCTGTATATATCAAATGTAAGCATTGTTAGACTTACATCAGCGATGGCGAAATTTTTTGAGCTCGGGTGTCAAAATTATGAAAAATCGAAACATAATTTCATGGCGTGTCACACATCACAAAAAAAATTTATATAAATCACGGCATTTTTATAAAAAGTTGATAGGTTTCTTACCTAATAACTCCTGCAATGTTGTTGCACTGATTACTGTTATCATATGATTCAAACATACCGAAAATTTCTTTACGACACAAAGGATGTCTCGTACGGTACTGCTGCACTGTACATCTTTTTCTTCTAACTCGTAACATGGCGATCAAGTGCGTCTGTTTGCCGAATGTAGCCGAGCGCACTCTATGCATACCCGACGTACATGTTTCCAGAATTTGGCATTTTAATATTAATATAAATATTGAAGCAAAATGTATTTAAATGTGTTTAATATGTATATTTGTTACGCAATATTATTGTAATTGTAAATGACGTCTGGTTTCAGAATTAAATTATTAATTATTATTACCGTAAATAATAATATTATTATTAATAACCAACTCTGGCAGGTATGAAAGACAAATATTGGAATTATGAAATTTTTTATCTTTGAAGATGCATGTCATAGGTTCACCATCACTGACTTACACAATATTTAACTTAAATGGAAATTTTTGAGATGAATTAACCATTAAGTTGTGTACTTATTCTAACTGTCAAAATCAGAAAGTTTAATAATTAAAACTAATATAATTTTTAAAATTTTGATTATGATTGAAACTTATAATAAAGTAACATAAGAAATTCAGATTTATTTAAACGGACATATTATAAATATTTGAAAGTTATATATAATTAAACTAATTACAGAATTTTATTGATTAAATAATGAAAATTTATAATTTTGGCTTGTTAATTTAGGATATCCAACGATTTAGTCCTATCTCATACTGGACTAATAGAGTTTTATTATAATTGTTATTCTACCAAAACTGATAACAAAATGTCAAAATTTAATATTTGGTTATCAAGTAAATACACTTCTGGCATTTCGTATTTTGTTAATGCTTATTTACGTTTTTTTATCATTTTATTAAAAACATATAATCTTAAATATTAAATAATAATAAGTCTAAGAGATATAATTTTAAGGATATAATCTTACTGTGTTATTGAGGATAAAGTATATGTAGTTTTTTATAAATAAATTAGATTTTAAACTGTATAATGGAATTTATCTGATAATGATTTATAAATTTTTAATTAGTTTTTAAACAATTACTACTAACAATTATTATGTAATCATGAAAATATGAATTTTTAAAATCAATTTTAAAATTTAGTTTATATGATAATAGTTGTTAGCTATTATCATGTAAACTATAAGCTAAGTCAGAATCTATTATTTTTTTATCTTATGAACAAATTTATATTCCTAAATATGAATTTTAAAAAATTGCATTGCAATTTATATATATTACAATATCAAAATGTTGATATTACATTAAAAAATATAATAATAATAATAATAAAAATGAAATTTTAATGTAAGATGGAGAAAACTGTACTGTATTATAACTTAGGCCTTGTGCTCACATGCAATTATCAGTCGGTCAACTATTTAATTGCAGGAATGAGAACAAAGGACTCCTATTGTTTAGTCCATCAACAAGAGTTGCTAGTGGGCACAGTCTCATAGGGATCATTTGTTTTCACTCCTGCAATTAAATAGTTGACTGTCTGACGATTGCATGTGGACGCAAGACCTAACAGTCTCTGAAATAAAGCCATATAGATAGTCCCAATGTTTTCACAAGAAACTCTGTAGGTATAACTTTAAACATGTCCCAAATGACATATGGAATTGGCTGGCTCAAGCAATTGCCTATGCCTGTATAACATAATGGGCTTAGGTTCAAAATATTAAAAATATGATAAAAGTATATTTTTCTATTACAAAACTTAAGTTGAATCAACTTAAATGATTTTTTTACAAAATGATTTTTAGATAAAACAAATCATAAATCAATTAAAATTGGTTGTGCATGTAACTTATTTAAAATATTTTTAATTATCAATGCCTATTATAAGAAACAATTTTATATTTATGAAAATTGATGTAATTATAGATTGCTAAAGTACTTAAAGTCTGATATAGTAACTCAACATGTATTCATAATAAAATAGCATTGTTTGTATAAGACAATAAATTAAATTTTGATTAAAAAATTTCGAACAATCTAAATCATCAATATTGATGTTTCTACGTGATATCTATATATTACTGGTACTTATTTTTAAATATTTTATCTAATTCTCTAATAACTATAATTTTGTAAAAACATAGTTTGAGAATTGAAGAAGTAAAGATAAATATTATTTTGATTTATATTGTTTAATCTGATATTTTTTGCATAATTTTCTATATATTATCTAATGGTTATATACATGCATATGATCATAAAACCATTAATTAATAAGATATGAATATAAATTAAAAATATATAATTCTTGGTTATTATTTTCTTGTTGAAAAACATGTAAAATTTATAAAGTGAAACAATGAATAAATGAATCTATATATCAATTGAAAGTTTTACGAAATTCATAGTTGTTTTTATATTGAATTTTGTAGTTATATTTTACTTTATTATGCATAAAAAAATAAGGAGCAAATAAATATATTTAAGAAATAGTAAAGTTAAAACAGAAGGAATGAATTTGAGAATTATAATATATATCATATCATATATATA
>AYEL01049543.1:0-21881 GCA_000484575.1 Olivierus martensii | reverse complement strand
ATATAATATATGGCGGCAAACAAATACGGTATATTTATATTAGCATATTAAAATTAAAAAAAATAAATCTGTAAATATACTCATAATTACCAATATTCAAAATTTAAAACATGATATTACAGACTGTTATCTATTTACTCAATTCATAACTAAAAAGTCTGCCTTGCTTGAAATTGTGAGCGATTAGTCTTTTCAGTTCAGAGCGCTGTAATCGACCCATCTCATTCGTATACTTGACCCCTATTCTTAGTCAGAACGGACATGTCCATTTTTAGCTTCCACTATGCAGGTTCGAACTGACAGACTTATAACCGATCAACTTCCGGTAAGCTCAGCCCCTGAGAAGTAGGTGACAAACTTTTTGGAACAAACTGTACATACAATGGAGGGTTAATTATCTGAACTACTGCTGTCCAAAAATAAAATTACAGTAACATTTTTTAGTGCACTAGTTGCTATGCTGAAATATTATTTTTGCTTCCTAATCATTTGTTTTTGATTATTTATTCGAAGATGTATGCAGTATAATATAGAAATAGTCTTAGTTTATCATTACAAGATTTAAAAATCAGATTCTTTAATCATTTTGTGGATGTTTTGGTTATTAGTAGCATTCCTAAATTAATTATTTTTTATAATAGTTCATATTTGAAAATACAATATAACAATCTTGTGTACAATTCTTTAATTGTAGGCGTAATTACATTTTTATATAAATTGTTTTATTTTCATGTATGCTTGATTATCTGAACAATCTTGGGTCAAAATTAGTTTTGATAATTGATGCTTCACTAAATATATATTACAAGGAAAATGTTAATATTATTTTGGATTTTTGTTGTTAAATAGAAATTTGAGGGATTTGTATGAGTTTAATGATAAAAACACTGATTATGCCTATATCTTTAGTAAAAACTCAATAAAATTCGTACTTTTTTTAAAAAAATAAATCTGTAAATATACTCATAATTACCAATATTCAAAATTTAAAACATGATATTACAGACTGTTATCTATTTACTCAATTCATAACTAAAAAGTTTGCCTTGCTTGAAATTGTGAGCGATTTTTGTCTTTTCAGTTCAGAGCGCTGTAATCGACCCATCTCATTCGTATACTTGACCCCTATTCTTAGTCAGAACGGACACGTCCATTTTTAGCTTCCACTATGCAGGTTCGAACTGACAAACTTATAACCGATCAACTTCCGGTAAGCTCAGCCCCTGAGAAGTAGGTGACAAACTTTTTGGAACGAACTGTACATACAATGGAGGGTTAATTATCTGAACTACTGCTGTCCAAAAATAAAATTACAGTAACATTTTTTAGTGCACTAGTTGCTATGCTGAAATATTATTTTTGCTTCCTAATCATTTGTTTTTGATTATTTATTCGAAGATGTATGCAGTATAATATAGAAATAGTCTTAGTTTATCATTACAAGATTTAAAAATCAGATCCTTTTACTTATTTTGTGGATGTTTTGGTTATTAGTAGCATTCCTAAATTAATTATTTTTTATAATAGTTCATATTTGAAAATACAATATAACAATCTTGTGTACAATTCTTTAATTGTAGGCGTAATTACATTTTTATATAAATTGTTTTATTTTCATGTATGCTTGATTATCTGAACAATCTTGGGTCAAAATTAGTTTTGATAATTGATGCTTCACTAAATATATATTACAAGGAAAATGTTAATATTATTTTGGATTTTTGTTGTTAAATAGAAATTTGAGGGATTAAACGATAAAAACAGTGATTATGCCTATATCTTTAGTAAAAACTCAATAAAATTCGTCCTTTTAAATATTGAAGATATTTCTCAGCTATTTAAAATGTGTATTTGAAATAAAAATAAAGAAATTTAACTATTTATCTACATATAACAAGATAAATTAAATTTGCATAATTTTATAATTAATCCTATAATTAAATAAAATAAATTTTTAGTGATTTTAGTATATAAAAAGAATTTTATTATAGGTCACAAAAGCTAAGCAGTGGAAAGATGTAGCTGCAGCTGTTGGAGTTGGAGCATCATCTAGTGCAGCTTATACTCTTCGAAAACAATATATTAAACATTTATTGCCATATGAATGTAAATTTGATCGTGGTGGGATTGATCCTCAACCTATAATCAATCAAGTAGAAGCTGCAACAAGAAAAAAGGGAAAAAATTCTTCAGGTACATATTGTTTTTCAAATCAATATTAGATATTAGAGTATGCATAGTTTTCACTTATAGTTTTAATAATTAATGGTTGTAATATATTGAAACATAAATCTTAAACATTTTAAAAATTTATAAATCCATACAACAGCAAAAAAAAACCTTTTATGAAAACATCTAGAATTGACTATAAATTTAATGTAAAAACTTAGTTGATTTTAATCCAAATTTAATTATACTTGAACATCACACAGCCCAGTTTGAGGTTTCACTTCATTCTTGGAGGTTCATGAACATTGGCTAAGAATCATTGAATTATATGGAGCTAGCTCAATCAAATTAAAACAATAATTTAAAATTATCAGGTAATTATAAAAACTTCTGCAAAAAATATTTTACCACTTGAATTATAAGATTTAATTACACATTTGTACATCTTTTCAAATGTATAATAATGAAATGTAATATTTTAGTTATACTACAATATCAAATTCTCTAAATATATTTTTTTCTGTAGAACTATATATACTTACTTTTAATTACTGATACCCATATAAACAAATTTACAGAAATAAAAAATATAAGTATGAAAATTGCTTTGCTATTTCTATTTGTATGAATGAAAATGTGGAATTTCAGGCGGAAATAGAATTGTGGAACCTATAAGTCTTACAACCTACGAGCAGTTCAGGTTAGACGCGCGAGTAAGACAGTTATCTCAGCGAGAAATGGAGAACAACATTGAAGTTAATTCAACAACTTCTTTATTTGTAAAACACACAATCAAGAGAGATTTCTATTTACACCCATTATGTACTGACAATGAGAGGTAGATACCTGTAAAGATAAACTTGTTTTATTACTCTTGTTGACAAACTTGGAAATGGCACGAACAGTCTTTAGTTTCTAATTAATAGTCTCTAGTCTCTTGAATAATACCACACACAACACAGTACCGATGATTGAAAATTGCAGTTACCAAATATCTTCCTCCGAAGCCTATTTAGTAATGAAGGATTACTCCCGGTAAGTATGAGAATCAAAATTTTTGGAAATAGATTAATCGATGTGTAGAACTAGAGAAAGAACAAACCAACAAGCTGAGGCACAGAACCAAAAAGCGTCGACTTGCGTCGTCCTCGCTATATTATTCCTGTAACCTCTTCCTCACCTTTCCCAGGCAGGGGTTGTCTTACATCATTTCTAGATAGTTCCAAACAGTTCAGATGTCGAGTCTTGGACTTTACTTGCAAAGACATCTGAATAAACTATCTTAAATTTATTACCTCGAAAGAGACAATAATGATATCAATTACATCCTGTTATTTCAACAGCATCATCACATTCTTTGTCTTAAAGACGACACATAGAGGGGGGTTTTGCCGACCCCTACAAAAACTTTCATTGTTTCGCTGGATATTTACCAACATATTTGACAATAGCTTTGGCTTGATCAAGTATTATCAATTACATTATATTACACAATTACATTATATTACAAATATATTGATCTTTACAAAAATTTTTAATATTATTATTATAAATTGTTTATAAATATAAATGTTACAGAAAGTTTTAAATAAACGACAAGCTTTTCCTTATTGATTGGCTTTCCCACCAATAGTTTTATTATAATTGAAGAAAATTGACTTGACAGATCAGTACAAATAGATAAATTAAATTTAGTTAAATCTTTTTATTTCTTATAATGCAGAAATATATTATGTTGAATTTTATGAGCTTTTTATAATTTTGAGATGAAATTTCAAACTTTTAATTATTTTTGGAGATAATATCTATAAGAAACATGAGCCTTTAAAGCAGGTATAATACCATAAAACAACACATTTACTTAAAAAGGTTTTCAGTCAATTTACTGACCCGCTTCAGTAACTTACAAATATTCACATTAGAACAATTTTTAACAAAAAAGCAAAGGATTTTGTTAAAATTGTTCTAATGTGAATATTTGTTAGTTACTGAAGCGGGTCAATAAATTGATCGAAAACGTTTTAACTAAATGTGTTGTTTTATGGTATTATACCAGCTTTAAAAGCTCGTGTTTCTTATAGACATTATCCAGCAGGTGTTGAATTTAGATTTTGTTATTTTTGGAGAATTTGTTTAATAGATATCTAAGAAAATTTGCACCTTGTTTTCAAAAGTACACTCTATATACAACTAATCCTTGATTTATCAAGGTTCAATTTAAACCGTGATGTTGTAAGTCACAATAAAAATGTAGTTGAAAATGTCCTAAATTCTTGAATTTCCATTAACAATATTTATGTTATTTAAAAGCTCGTGTTTCTTATAGACATTATCCAGCAGGTGTTGAATTTAGATTTTGTTATTTTTGGAGAATTTGTTTAATAGATATCTAAGAAAATTTGCACCTTGTTTTCAAAAGTACACTCTATATACAACTAATCCTTGATTTATCAAGGTTCAATTTAAACCGTGACGTTGTAAGTCACAATAAAAATGTAGTTGAAAATGTCCTAAATTCATTACAATATTTCCATTATGCCTGAATTATCAAGAGTATTACAATGAATTTAATTAACAGAAAATTGCAGGAACTAGACACAGAAAAAGATGCTGTTGATAACCATATGCATATGAATTTTACAGAATTTACTGACTGCCTCACCATCATAAATCCGTAACGTCGTAACCTGAGGATTACCCACATACACACATCTTACTTGATTGGGCTTGTTGATAGCCCTATGTGTAGAAGATGTCAGTATGCGGAGGAAACTCCTCTTCACATTTTGTGTGAATGTGTGGCCTTTTCGTGGCTTAAGCATGATTTCTTGGGGATGTATTTTCCTATTCCCGAGGATCTTCTGTCCCATTGAAGAATATACTGTCGTTTGTTCTTAAGACAGGCCTTCACAGTTCTTGGGCTGAAAAAGGCCCCTCCCTATTCTACTACTACTACTATTACTACTACTACTACTACTACTACCACTACTACTACCACTACTACTATCACTACTACTATCACTACTACTACCACTACTACTACCACCACCACCACCACCACCCACATACAGATATTCCACAGGTTTATGCATAACTGCATTTTTTTTTTTTTGTGTGATACAGAACAGACATCATCTATATTTGTAAGTTACAAATGCAAATATGTTGGTTTACAACATTTAAAATTTCAGGTTACTTGGTTTATTTATGTTATATATTGTTTATTGATTTTATATACACCTAGCCCTTGATTTGCACGGCACTCGATTTACACGGTTTTTAAATGAAAACAAAAAAATTTTTTTTGATAAAGGGTTTGTTGTTTTGCATTATGCCAATTTATAAATTAAAAGAGTATCATATTGTCATGTTTTGTAGGTTTACGAGTTCGTAGAGAAAGAGTATCATATTGTCACGTTTTGTGGGTTTACGAGTTTGTAGAGAAGAGTATCATATTGTCACGTTTTGTAGGTTTACGAGTTCGTAGAGATTAGTGATTTTATTTTGATTGTTTTGCATTATGCCATTTATAAATTAAAAGATATTGTCACATTTTGTGGGTTTACGAGTTCGTAGAGATTAATAAAGAGTACGTATATTTTGTACAGTCCAATTTATTTATATTACACAAAATAAAATAATCTTGTTTCATTATAACTAAATTCAATACAAAATCCGATAATTATCTCATACAACACTAATTTATGTCTTTAATTCAGAATAACTCACAGTTCTTCTTAGTTCACTTTTGCTTTCACAATTTATCGCTCACTATTAACTTTTACTATCCAAGTCTCGCAGTTCAACTAAACTCAACTCACACTTGCAGCTCGCCTATTTATGTTTGAATGCTTTTATCGTTTTTATTTGTATGGAATATTGTTAATTTTTTTTTGTACCTTATTCGATGTTAATTAATGTTTATGTTTTCATTTTCAAAAATAAATTGAAAAAGTATAAGCATTAAATTGTCTCTAAAAACTATTGAACCAATCCCATTTTTTAATTTGACTCGGAACGAAGTTGGTGAATACGAATTTAGCTATAACTCTTCATATAGCCCTAACTCTACCAATAACTCGAGATGGTGAATACGGCCGTAAGTCGCCTTTTACGACACGCGGGGTCAGACAGTGAATATATTCTAACCCCCATACCCACAGGGGGATTTAGTAAATTATCCGCGTGTCTATAATATATACCACCATCAGATGCGCCACGGTGTTTTACGCATTCCAATCGATTATAATAGTTATAAAATGGCGGGGCGTGGTAATTTTAAGTCATTCCGGAAAGGTTGCGTGATTAACTGTGAAAGGAAGTAAATTGAATCGAATGTGTGTTGGAAATTGTAAACCAGAGGCACGATTACATAAAAACAAATATGATTCTCACCGACGTTATTATCTTTAACATAGAAATCGACTGTTCCGGGCGGATTAATATCGTCCCAAAAGTTGGTAATAGACCCTTTCCTTAGACTGGATACTGCCTTTCGACGCTGCCGTCGAGTATTTTTTGAACATTATACGCCAATTACAGAATTACTTTTATTTGTAGCAAAATGTGGCCGCAGAAAGCTTTTCGAAAACATACTTACCCAGCTACAAAGATATAAACGCTTTGAAATAAAAAAGAAACCGCGGAAGCGTTTCCAATATTCCATTAATTAAATGACGACGATAAAGCGGATGACAAACATAGCTACTAAATCGATATGGCCAGATGATTGTTCGATTTTCTTAAGGAAAAATTAGAATAAAAAGTAAAATCATCACCCATTATCCCCGCATTTCGCCTCCGACAATTCGCCCCTGTAGATAATGAATAGGCTACAAAATGTAAATAATACACCAAGTAATGATGAAGTAATTAATTTTGGTTTTATATAATAAAATGCGCATTATTATTGTTTAAAACTCGAATTTGTATGCGATGCCTCTAAGGCAATCAATCAGAATATGATTTTGAAAAAGTTCGACTATTCTTTTGATACGCATTAGTTCATACTACATTTTGTTAGGAGATAAACTAAAAACCCAACTATTGTTGGCTACAGACGACACAAAATCAGCCGACGAAGACCCAACCCGATTGAAAAGTAACTCCTGGCGACATTCAATTCGCGTCGCGAGTTTCGCATTTTGTTTATTTCATCTTTTTACATTTTTATCTATGTTTTCTTTATTATTATTACCCTTAACCGTAAATCAGTTAATATGAAAATATCGTCGAAATAATTTTTTCTTTATTGTTTTTTATTTAGATCTTGTTACCGAATAGCATTAATTGCAGTAATGTCATATTGGTATAGTAACAGATAGGAAGAGGTACGGATGCGCTTTTACCCATTTTTATATTTCCAGAAAGTTTGTTTTCTCGACATTACAACTGATTAAACTACGTATTTTTTATTTCGTTTTAAATCTCCTATATAACGACGAAGCATTTTTGGTGTCTGGTATTTTGTAAATATTTAATACTGTATCGGAAAGCGCTTACATCTTTAATTAATTCGTTAATTATTTAACAAGCGCGATATCATTATAACGAGTCTACTTCCATATTTATTTATTTATTTATTTATCTACAATAGCTTTAGCGATCCACATCGCATCACAGCCGTCAATTATACAATATTAAAGGTTAACATTCCGTAACAGGAATACATTGCAACAATAAAATAAGACTAAACGTTCACTCAACATTCAATGTATTAATACAATATAAACAAATCTCAAATAAAGAATTATTCAACATTATTCAGGGG
This sequence comes from Olivierus martensii, assembly GCA_000484575.1. Classification (NCBI taxonomy): domain Eukaryota; kingdom Metazoa; phylum Arthropoda; class Arachnida; order Scorpiones; family Buthidae; genus Olivierus; species Olivierus martensii. The sequence continues at coordinate 13,942 of AYEL01049543.1, read as the reverse complement.
TAGGTCCAAATTAATAGGACCATTCTTCATTCTTGGTATAGTGATTTATCTTATTTTTAAAGGCTGAAATGTTTAGATATAAGAATTCAGATACGACATCAGTATATCCACTAAGAAATAAACGTGTCGGAAAAGAACGAATAGTTACATTTAGTCTATTAAACTTTGGCACCATAAAATGATTAACTCGAAATTTCGAGTCGGGAATTCTAATTCCTTCTTCCAGTAAACTAAAATTATAATTAAACAAATAATAAAAATAAATCGAATCAAAATAAAAAATTTTCGAATTAATAGAATAAATACTATCTAACCAGTTTCCTCGATTATCAGGGTTTTAATTCCAGTAAACTAAAATTATAATTAAACAAATAATAAAAATAAATCGAATCAAAATAAAAGATTTTCGAATTAATAGAAAATACTATCTAACCAGTTTCCTCGATTATCAGGGGTTTAAAAAAAAACTGTCCGCTTAAATCTCTCAAAAATATTCGAAATTCTTTGAAGATAAGTTCTAGGTGCCGAAGACCATATAATTTTTCCATAATCAACCATAGGCGATATAAATGCAGAAAAAAGTAATCTCTTAATATACCTCAACTTTAAATAAAAAAAGGTTTCTAAAAATAATACCAGATCTTATCTTAAGTTGTTTCTCAATATATTCAATGTGATATCTAAAAGACAATTTCGAGTCAAATCAAATCCCTAGATCCAAGATCTTCTTTGTACATATAATATTCTCCATTAATATTTAATTGAGAAGGAATCTCATTGGAATAAATATAATACATATAGCGAGTCTTCTCCAAATTTAAGACTAAATTATTATCACTACTGTAACTATTATTATGTTATAGTTACAGTAGCGCAGTTTGTCCCCAATTGATATTCGAGAATAAGTTCGGTGAAGCTTGTTTCGAATGGGTTTCTGATAACCAGGACTACATATTTTGGATTAGTAAATAATAGAAAAAATAATAACGCGTTATAAAAAGCGCAAAATTTATTTTTATCGAATTAATTTTGTTACGCGTCTTATATATATCAATTCATCTAGAAATCGATGGCGGACAGATTATATAACGAAGCGTATCGATTACATACGGCATAGATTAATGTTTAATTTTTACAAAAATCATAATATTGAACACATTAAAGAACTACTAACTGAATATACTTTTTGTGGAGTGCCAGACTTCATAAAAAACGTAAAATTTGCGATAAATTGCTTCAAATTCTTAACTTAAACTTATAAACTTAAATAAATGCTCAAACAAAGTTTAAATAATAAAATATAAATTTATTTGTCCGAACTGCTTATACACTGTACTTTTTTTAATCAATAATTTTTTAAAAATATTATCTAATTTTTTTCATTCGTACCTTATTTTATTCGTGACTCGCCACTGTCAAAAAATGTCAAACATTTGGTTGGATGGCTAAGATTTCGTATAGAAAATGAAATGTCAAACATTTCGTTGAATGGCTAAGTTTTCATATAGAAAATCCCTGTTTTCTCCGATCTCATATAATGAACGAAAAGTTACGAAAGAAATAAAATTCGAAAAAATTTTTTACATCTTTAGAAAGACAATAGAAAACGTAATTAACTGTAAAATTATTAAAAAACTTTAAATGAAAGCGAGATTTCACGTTTTTCATTTTTGCTAATTAATTCGTTTAATTTGTAAACAATGGCGGACTATTAACATCGAATCTCCGGGGGCGAATTGTCGGAGGCGAAATGCGAGGAGCGACTTTTCCGGACCCCCAATTTTTTATAATTGGTGATGTTACTTAACTGTATACTATATATAATTGGTGATGTTACCGATGTTACGTAATGTTACTTAACAAGCATCAGTTGTACTACATAAACAGAAAAAACATGGATGTTCGACAGTCGTTAACACCGTGATAAAGAAGGAAGAAACGATTTACGTTTCCCTCATCTTACCCTCTGGGTGGTTTTTTTCCTACCGAATTTCGGTGATTTAGTCGGCGCCTTTCCAAATCTGCCAAGAAAAGCTATCGATTTGGGAAGAAAAATGGCGGCGGCCAATTAGGGTTAGCTAATGGGGCCCATTAGATTCCTCGATAGACCGTGACTGGCGTAACCTCGCCACTGAGCCGGGGCCTGGAAGGTCACGGCTACTTTATCTCCGGATACATCCACGCGCGTCATCGTTATTAATAAAGATAACGTGGAATTTCCAGGAAAACGCTCATCCCATACTCCTATAAATAATAGTCCCGGACCGATACCGGGTAGAAACGCGGACGCCATGAAGGTAGGTAAAGTTAAGCTTTTCCCGGGCATTTTCCCCTAACCAGCGTTTTTCCCTTTTAGCTGTGCCTGTTTCTATCGGCGGTGGTGGTGGTCATCCGGGCCCAACGGGTGAGTAGGCTCTTTGGTCTTTGGTTTTTACACTCTTTAGCCCGCTATTGACGGCCAGTCCGCTCGACAGGACCCAGAGGCGGCCAGACCCTTCCAGTTCAGCTATCGAAGCCCGGTGGGGGCGCCGGGCCAAGTGGGCGGCTCCATCAGTCGCAGCGAATCTGGCGACGCTAACGGACGGGTGGAGGGAAGTTACCAGTTGGAGATCGACGACGGTCGCCAAAGAGTGGTTAACTACGTGGCCGACAAGGATGGTTTCAGAGCCGAAGTGAAAAGCAACGAGCCCGGCTTTAGCCAGGACGATCCGGCCGACGTCACTCACACTCGTCTGAAGAAGTAGGAACCGTCCCGTTTCCACCGGAAGTAGGGGACGGCAGCCGACTCCACCTCTAGTTTTTGTATCTTCAGCCACTAATTAGCCCGGGAAAAATCTGTGCCAGCCGCTTTACCCTATTGTATATCCCGCCATTGGTGGCTTCTTGGTCAAATAAAGCAGCGTAACAGTTACACCTGGACTACGGCCCGCCCTAATTCCGTCCGTCCAGTAAACTGTCGGAGATAACGGTCGACCGGGAAGTGGCCCGGATGGGGCGACGGCCGTGGCTTTCTACTCCGGTCGGAAGTAGGCGCGATACCTTTTCCCCGTTGAACTACCTGCCGATATATCGGTATATAATAGTAGCCGATAGAAAGACATTTTACTCCGCTCTAAGTACACCGATGACTAAATGGCGGCCCAAAACTCCGTTTATCGATATTCCGAGCGATAAATACGGTGGAAGGAAACAACTCGACTAAATACCGATAGTCGGTTATCCGGAACGTTCCGGGTGTTAAATATGGAACAATCGGTCGAAGACGCGTTAATAAGGTGATTTAGAAAACCCCACGGGCCGCGTTTCCGCGGTATAGACACTAATACCGTTACCAACGGAAACGTCGGCACCCGAAAGAATCTATTCATTTTCCACGGGAATGACTTTTGCGCACCGACAAAAGCTAAGGTCGGTTCCTACTATCCGCCGCGGAGAACGAAACGGTGGCCATCAGCTACGCTTTTCCCGAGATTCTTAGCGCCGTTCCCGCCATTCGTTTCGTGTAAAAGAAAATGGACGCTAAGCGAAGAAAGGAACTGGCCGTTTACGAAGAAACGGGCTACGGCCGCGGTCAACGAAGAAACTAAAACAAAATTGAGGAAGAAAAAATGTTGGATCGAAAAATATATATAAGAAGAGACACCAACCGGGTTTCTATGTAAATTTGATTAAGACGAGATTTAACAGTAGAGAATCCTGTTATCTCGACTCGGTCAAAGTTGCCAAGATTCGACCTCAGAAAACGGCTAAACGATACCTCGACGGATTTTACCGCGGCGGTAAACATAAATCCGTCTAAATTCTGGACGGTAGAGGTTTTTACCGGGTCGAAACCGCGCCGCTTTCGTCGAGCGCGTATTTTTCCGCCGCTAGCGGGAACCGATCTTTAAAGTACCGAGGGGGCTACACCGGCGGATAGGTAAAGCGCGAATATAGGCGTACCGTTTAAAGCGCTTAACCACGTTAGCCTAGGCCCCGGGCGGATACGGGTCCCATTAATACCGGCCAAATTTACCGGCCGGCTTTAATCCGGACTTAGCGCCACGCCGTAAAAAGAAGGATAAGTTTATCTTCGGACCGTCGAAGAAGAAGGGAGAATATGGACTAGCTCCATCGCACCGGCCAGAAACGGTCCACTAGAAAATATCCGTCCGGACCACCGTATCTTCCCGATGGAGGCGCCACCCCCAGGCCGGAAAGGGCCGCTACCTACATCCTCAGCCTCTACCCATCCCGGGGACGGGTTTCGATGGGCGCTACCTAATTTTACTATCGGACAGGCTGGGTGGTGGGCGGTGCCGCGCGAATTCGTCGATTCCATCGTCCATCGACGGCCATCGGACGCGAAAATTTTAACCAATTCGGATAATAAGGCGTGTTGGCCGAAACGGCTAATGTTAATTTTATGTCGGCTTTTTATTCGGAAAACGTGATAATTATTTATTCGAAATTGGAAACGATTCCGTGCCGACTGTTTTTTCTTTCTTCTAATTAGACAAAGAACAGTTACCGGGAAATCGGTCAGCCGCTAGTCCCCCATGGGCAAAGAAATTTTTTTGGTCCTCCTCCCCTTCTATTTAATGGCGCCGCCGGGTGAGCGGCCCAGTCTTAGCCATCTCCGGCCCCTTCTCTACTTTCGATGCGAAAATCGGTAGGGTGGAATGGTGGACGGAAGGGCATTCTTTCCGTTCGGAGATACCGGAAACGAGTTTCTGTTTTTTGAAAAGGAAGAAAGACGAGAGGAGGTTTAACTCGTTTTCGAAATAGCGCGGTCGCGTCTTAATAAAGACGTAAGACACGAACGCCTCGAATATTATCAGCCTGTTTCTCATTTAAGTAACATGGTCGGCAGACACCGGTGGCGGATATTTTTCCGAGAGCCGGGGTCCGCTCTACGGCTTCGACTGGCAAAAACGAAAATGAAAACGGTCGACGGAGTGTTATTCCATACGGATGAGCCGGTGGCCGTTGGCGGATAGACGCGGTGGTGGATCGAGGCCCCGGGCGCCGAAGTAAATATTGGGCTCCTTAAAAAAACACAGAATCGTCCTATTAACCATATTTTTAAATAAATAAAACGTATTACGTAGTATTTGTATTTCGAGTAGCGAAAGATAAAGTAGGTTACTACATATTTTTCGCGGTCCTTAAAAAAACACAGAATCGTCCTATTAACCATATTTTTAAATAAATAAAACGTATTTGTATTTCGAGTAGCGAAAGATAAAGTAGGTTACTATATATTTTTCGCGATGTTGCCAGTGTAATATTTATATTCGGCATACGGTAATCGTTTGTCATTGTATTTGGGCTTCGGTCGTTAATGAAAATAAGCGAATATAAACCTACTATCGGGTTTTACTATCGATCGAAACTCCTACCTACTGTCCGATCGACTTAGCCGCCACCATCGACGCCAGTACGCCCGCGCTAACTGAACGAGTGCGGTGACAAAATAGGGATGACAGCTCGGCGTATGGATGTTTTCCAACGCGAGATCATCCGAGTCGAATGAAAGTTTATCGTAATGTCGAACGCTAAACGATTAATTTCGACGTTGGAAATAGTATATTTAACAGAACTTAAATATTAATTCGATATTCCCACCGGTCATTATACCGACCGCTATTCTTCCTTTCGCGTTTGGACTCATCCACCTTAGCTAGGAGCGGCTTCGGTGGACACACGATAATTATGTTTGCGTTAGAAAAATGTGTAAAGTCGAGGTTTGGCGGGTCCCCGGAAGTTGGGGCCCGCCCGGCGCTCCCGCCGTTAAATCCGCCTGTGGGTAGATGGAGCTTTGGGGCCCGCCCGCCCGGCGCCCCCGCCGTTAAATCCGCCTGTGGGTAGATGGAGCTAAGACGGGTGGGATCCAGGCCCGTCTTAGCTCCCATCTACCGGGATGTTTTTACCAATTCGGCCACCGCCGTCACCGCGGGGACCGGAAGGTGGAAGGACGTATTTCGGTGGAATACTAATCCGGAATCTGTCGGGTGGAAGGCCACGGATGTCGGGTCCCACGGAGTTTCCGCCCGGTGATAACCATATAAGAACCAAACGACGGTGGTGGGCGCGTTAAATGGCGGGATACCGGGAAAGGAGCGGGTTTGAGAAGAAAATAGCCGGAGAGAGCGAAGACGCGGATTTTTCAGTAAATTTACCACCTAATCGGGGAAATTTAGGTGGCGGCGCCGTTTTTACACCGGATACCGGTTTAGAGGACACGGAACGGTTTTTAATCCAGTTATACGCCGGGATAACCGGTATAAACGGCTTAAATATTTATTTTTCCGATTGTTAACGGGGCCGGGCCGACCGGAGTTGGCTAACCACTTAATTTATTTGGGCGGTGGCCGAGAAGCGTACCCCATCGGGAATTTTTAACCGGCGGATACCCCATAGACCGCGGCCGGCATTAGTCGGCCACGCGCGAGTCCAGTAGTTCTTTCCAGCTGCCGGGCAGCCATTCGGGGTACGGCTTCCGGATAATAACAATAATAAATAAGACCGGGGACCGGCGGAAAGAGGCAAAAGCGGTATAAGTAACCGGCGGGCCACTTACTTCCGGTGGTAAGCCGGGGCGGAACGGGTGAGAGCGCCACTTAGGGCGCCGTTATTTTCTTAAAAGCGAATTTTCCACTAAGTGGGTGGAAATATACCGACCCGACTAACGGTGGAAGGGAAAACCCAAGCCGGTCGGGCTCACCGTCTAAGAAAAAGTCGACTTCGGACCCTATTCCCAACGGTTAATCCGGGAAGCGCCCGGATTAAGGGCGGAATCCCGCGTCTAACGTCCGACTCTAGAAAATTATTAGCGAAACGACGACGGTGGAGGACGGGCCGTAGAAAGCGGAATAAAAACCGTGGGTGCTCGGACCGGTTTGGCTCGGATAATTTAAGAGGCCGGGCTAGAAAATTCCCCGTCCCGCCATCGGAGACGGGCCGGGTCCGGGGTTATCGGTGGGTCATCCGGGTCGAGCCATCGGCAGTCTCGACGCGTTCGGCCTACCGTTATTCCTCCGATTTTCCCCCGGGGGCGCCGAATCCCGTTAGGCCGGGCCGGCCCGGTTTAACCGGTTAGGCGGCGGTCGGCCGTAAAATTCCTAAAAAGTACCGTACCGCGCCGAAACGGTAGTCCGTCGGCTCCCGACCACGGTGGACCCGGGCCCGGGGCCCGCTTCCGGTTTATCGGCCGATACATCCGGACCTATAAAACAACTTTTGGGTCGGTGGTTTCCGTTCCACTTTCACCGGCTTAACCGCCGTCCTAAGTCGGCGGTAATTTATCCGGGTGGGAGGAATTAAACGTGGCGCAGAAAAGCGTGGGGCTCAACCATCCCTGGCCCGAAATAATAATTTAACCACGGTCGACGACTGGCGGAGGGAGTCGGTTTTCTACACCCATCGGCCCGATTTTTAGCCCCAGAAATTTAACCCAATGGGAGAAGGTCGGCCACCCGTTCCATTTCTTCGGTAATACGGAAGGATAACCGAAAGGGCCGACCAGAATCGGCGCGTCCGCCTGGCCCAGTCCACCAGCGGACTTATATTTAACAACTGATATTTTCTATGGTCTAGTTTTAGCGGAAACTCATTCGAGTTCTCTTCCGCCCCTTTCCCGATAATCGGTCTTTCCACCCGGTTTATTGGCCGGTAGTTACCGGGCCCCGACCCCAACTGGTAAGAAAGCCGGTCTTCTTTTATCCATCCGATTTCTTCCCCGCGGTACCGGCCCGCCGCCGTTAATGGTCGACCGGTCTTAACGCCAGTCGCCCGGGAAGAAGCCCGCGGTTTAGTCACTTTTTATTCAGCGTTTTTGGGGGGAAAAAACGGGGGCGGACGCTGCCTCTCTATTAATCGGAAAGATTTGGCGTTGGGGCCGGAAAAAGCGGCGTTGGCCAGCACCCTCCACGGTGCCCGGTCTACCTGCACTTAGCCCCTACGGCCGCTTTTATTACTACTCTTCCTGTAGCGGCCCGTCCACTCTCTTCGGCAAGAATCTTTAATTCTGTCCTGGACCTACGCTATTTCCTTCTCGTTTCTTCCTTCTTCTTCTATGGCTTAAACCACCGAGTACGCTTCTCTTTCTGTTACAAATAAATAAATATTTCTCCGGGTGGGTCTGGGTCCGCCGGATGGTGGATTAGCGTCTACCGAAACGCTAATAGCGGAATTTCAGGTGGCCACGGTATCCGATTAGGGCCACGGCCCGCCTACCGTAGAAAAATGGCTGGTGGCGGTCAGCCACCCGTTTCTTCTTTCAGCCACTACCGTCCAGAAAGACGGACCGGGTAAAACCTGCCACCCGATTTTCTCCCTGGATAAATTTTTTTTAAAAATCCGACAAACTGTTCGTTCGTATGTATATGGAGATATTTTATGGCATCATCTTAACTTCTACCAACGTAGAAAGTCGAGAAGCTGCCAGATTTTTTTATAAATACGGAAAGTTCCTTGGAATGATCCGAATTATTCCATATTTCCATTCTTCCAGCGATTTGAATTTCTCCACTTACCCCAGTCGGACGGCGATAAGAAACGCCAACTTCCCGGAGGAAAGTTGACGCAAGACTTTATTCGAAATCGGACCTGGGTGTCATCTTTGATGATAAGCTTACTTTTGATTATCATTTCACCGCTTTAGTTAAAAAATTAAGAATTAGACAGGGGATATTATATAGAAATATAAAATATGTTAAATCCGTTCACAGAAGAATTTTATCATTTCAATTATTGACTACGGAATTGTTATTTGGTCGTCATTGGCCAAAACCAAATTAATATATTTAAATATTAAGAATATCTTTTTTAAACATTTCATAACATTTCTATTACTTTAAAAAATATGAATATTGGGCATCGTATTCTACATCATGATTTTAAATTATTATACAGATATTTGAGAAATATGGATGATGTTAATTTATTGCTAAAGATTCCTGATACTCGACTGAGATATAAATCGATACTTACCTGTGGTTATGTTAGATTAAATTTAACTCGTAGATCTTTTCCTTTTAGACTCATCCGTGAATCGCAATTTATTGATTTCGATTTATTTAATATTCACCCTTTTAAGTTTAACAGTTTTTTGAAACAAAATATTAATATGTTTACCTATATGTTATAATATTAATGTATATATTTTATGTTTTTCTGTTTAATTGATTGTACGGATGGTGAAGGACGGGGATCACCGGGCCGGGCCCAGCACCCCGAAAAAAATCCGGGACCAGACCCGGGACGCGAACCCGGGTCCTCCAGCGTGGTACGCCAACGCGTTACCACTCGGCCATCCGGCCGCCTCCCGGTGGCCGTTTAACCGTATCCGGCGGAGAACCACGGTCGGCCGGAAAGCCCACCTTTACCGCCCGAGACGGAGTTTGGGACCGGATACGGGCCTCCGACGGAATAGGTAAGCGGTAACCCGGCGGGAAGGGGAAACCGTCGGTCGGAGGTCGAAAGTGGTGGGTGGACGCGCGTGTTGCCCCCGGACGGGACCGGGTAAAATGTTGGAGACGCGCCACACGTCGCTATAAATTACGACGGCCGTCAATATCGAGGTCGTCCGGATACCGGGCTGTCGGACCTATAAAGAGGACCCGAATCCCGGCCCGGGCCAGAACACCCGAAGACACCATGAAGGTAAGGCCGAGGTGGGTCCCGGTTCCGCCGTCCGTCCGCCGACTAACCCGCTTTCTCTTTCAGATCGTCTGCCTGGCCGCTTTGTTGGTGTGCGCGCTGGCCCAACGGGTGAGTACCGGCGGGCACGGGGGTGGGCGAGCGGGGCCGGCTTAATCATACTTTTCGGCTTTTCAGGACCAGGACGAGGCGCCCAAACCTTACCAGTTCCAGTACGCCGAGAAGATCGGAGGCGAAGGCGAAGTGGCCGGATCCATCAGCCACAGCGCCAACGCCGACGCCAGCGGCAAGGTGGAAGGAAGGTACTCGCTGGAGATCGAAGACGGCCGTCGGAGAGAGGTGGAGTACGTGGCCGACAAAGACGGATTCAGAGCCAGCGTCAAGAGTAACGAGCCCGGATTCCAGGCCGACAGCCCGGCCGACGCCGTCTACAACCTGTTCAGAAGAAAATAAACGCCGACCCATGTTCCCACACCGACTGGCTTCTCTCTTTTTAAACCTTTCGTATTCTGGTATAAAATAAAGTTTTATTTGGCGAGGTAAACTTTCCGTCTCCTTCCTTCCCGACCCGTATTTTCCCCTTTAACCCGGATTCCGAAGCCACCTATCGCTTCCTTTCCTTTCTACTTTTTAAGACGCGCCCGGATCCCCCCATCAAATTTAAAGCGCTCCGCTTAAACTGGATCCGGTGGAAGGGAAGAAAGAGCCGCGAACGACTGGAGAAAAGAAACGGGTCCGTCCGAGCGCCACTAGAAACTGGGTGCCCGCACCCGGGTGTCGAAGGGCCGAAATCGAATTAGTAGGACGGATATACACCCGGGACCGACTGGCAGATTCCGGGGCGCTTATAAAAAGACACTTTTTCTTAAATCGGATTTTTCGGCCGGGACCATCGCATACTTTTATTAATAGCTTTCTACCAAACAGTAATTAATAATATATAGGTAAATTACGCGTAACGTAAAGCATTTTTCGGACTCCCCGAATACAAAAGAAACGTTGGAGCCAACCTAAATCTAACCTACTGTTAGACAGGGTTTATGACCAATTGACAGGAAGAAACAGTATCGGCGTATTCATCTGAAAAATGAATAGTTACTCGATGAATAATCTGTTAATTCCAGATTAGGCCGTATGGTCATAGAAGAGATTAGTACCATACCGTAAGGTGGAACTTTATCATTTATCTACCCGGATAACCTACGATAAGTATCAGATTTGATCGAAATTATATTTGTAATAAAATCGGATTAATTTCAATTTTTGTTCTAGTATGGGACGTATAACCGGACAATGGCCATCGAGAGGACGTAATTAAATAAATATTTGGTTAACTTTATTATATTATATAGCGGAGTAACTCCTACATATACACCGATTACCGTATATAAATTCGTAAAACCGTGAAAAGAAGTCTTATTCCGAGAGGAGGCCAAAAATTTAATAACTGATACCGCGCGACGTGGAAAAGTACGTCACTCCCGTACTTACCACCGGAATATTTGCCTAGCGCAGAAAGGGTGCCCCGACTCCCATACTGTCGGCCAATGAGGGTCGCCGCGGTATAGTGAATGTGGAAAATTCGCCCGCGCCAGTTGATTTTTCGAATGGTTTACCGTCTGGGCCGATTCGGAAATAAAATAGCCACCTTCTCCCGGAAATATTTGACGATTCCTTTAAAATTCGTTACGCACACGCGGAAAGCGAAAATGACGCCATTTTTGCCGTCGAGGACGACGGAATTTCAACTTCGAGATACAGTATTTCGAGTTTTGCCGTTCCGTCGAGCGGAGCGGCAACTATTTTAGCCAATAGGAGATAACAATTGTTATGACGACACATATCCCAGCGACTCGTTGTACCCGCTGAGATAAAAATGGCGGACGGCTTTAAGATACGTTTCGATAGGGAAGAATTTATCGAATACGTAAGGAAACATCCGTGTCTTTATAATAAAAGATTAAATGAATATAAAGACACAAATACGAAAAGATAGACGGCGATCGGAGTACACTTTGGCTTAAATGGTAAGTACAATGAGTATTGTCTGATTTTAAAGTCGTACTGAACAATCACGTAATAAGTTACTTTAATAATTAGGAGAAGAAGCGGAACGAAAGTGGAAAGATTTATAAAAGAACGAAAAAAGTTTAAACAAAGTGTAAAGCGGTGCGGCTTTCGCAGATATCTATACCAGCGATTGTTTCATTTGTTACGTAGGTTCTTTGGTAGAAACGAAATTCGAGCGGAAGAATACGATTAAATTTCTGTTTTAAATATTAAGTTATTATTGATAAAGACAAAATTAATATTAAGCTGTTTTTATATTTTAGTACAATAGGAAACACGATGCGATCCATTCGTGATCGTAGTGTAAATATAGATGATACGGATGAAATACCTACCAGTAAATGAGGAAATAAGTACTGCTAATTCGGAATGTTTCGATGAAAGGTAAGCGTGTAAAAAATTTTAAAATTTATAGTTATTTGGTTTTATGTCCTTAAAATGTTATTCTCTGAATAAAAGAGAAAATTTATTATTATCTAATTTTCCTAATTTTGTTTAAAGAAAAATTTTAGGCACTGATTTAAATATTTATTATTACTATCATACAATAAAATTTTTGGTACTCGCTTTTATAGCGGCCCCGGCGAGAAAGCGATCTAACCCGATCGCGTCCAGTCCCGTCGCGGCCGAGATAGTTTTAGATCACGTGGTTCTTTAACATAACGGAATTGTCGATTCGTATTTTATACGTCAGTCGGTAGGCGGCGAAATTCTGTAGTGTTAAACATTCATTCCAAATAAATTATACATTAGAGAATTGAAAATTCGCCGCCCACCGACTGATGTATAAAATTCGATTCGACAATTCCGTTATGTTCATTCTAAACTACCTCTGGATGGACGTGACTGGATTCGATCGAGGTAGGCGTGTTTCATCGACTCTTACCTGTAAAAATCTCGGATTCCGTGAAATGCAGAATCTTGCCTCGTTAACGTTAGACGTTATCACTAACCGTTGCTGAGAAACACCGTTATTACTAACCACGTAATCTAAAACTACCTCGGCCGCGACGCGATCACGTTAGATCGCTTTCTCGCCGGAGCCGCTGTTAAAGACAAGTACCAAATTTTTTATGTAAATAAATCAAAGTTAACCGTAAAGAATTTAAGATTAAAAAATTATGTATATTAAAATATATTATGTATAAATTTTCATATTTAGTGAAAGATGTGTTACATTTGAAGGAACGTATTTTAATAATGAAACGACTTCATTTTTCATTCATTTTTGAAATATTGGGTCTTACAATTAAAATAAATAAGAAAAAAAGTCAAAGAGCTCGAAACCTTCCAAAACAAAATGTTGATTTATTATCCTACATGCCACATACAACACAATTTTTTCTTACAGATAGGCCTCGATTAGCGCGAATTCGATTAGTGCGACTTAAAAAATTGATACCGTTATTCGGTTAGTGCGAGAAAAGATTCTTTGTTAGTAACACAGATCAGTCTTACTAACTCGATTAATGCGAGTTGTAAGCATAGACCAGTCTTACTAACAAAGCCCCCCGAGCAAATATTCGATTAGTGTGAGTTGTAAGCATAGACCAATCTTACTAACAAAACTCCTTTTATGATGTCAATTAACAAATTACCGTTAATTTTCGGTTAGTAAGATTTATGATGTCAATTAACAAACTACCGTTAATTTTCGGTTAGTAAAACCATTATGATGTTAATTAACAAATTACCGTTAATTTTCGGTTAGTAAAACCCTTATGATGTCAATTAACAAATTACCGTTAATATTCGGTTAGTAAAACCGGTGATGTCAATTAACAAATTACCGTTAATTTTCGGTTTGTAAAACCGGACATTTATGATGTCAATTAACAAGTTACTGTTAATTTTTGTTTAGTAAAACTGGAGAGATGTCAATTAACAAATTAATGTTAATTTTGTGGTTAGTAAAACCAGACGAGGAGTTAACAAATTACCATTAATTTTCGGTTAGTAAAACCGGACAAGAAGCCGTCTAATTACCGTTAATTTTCGGTTAGTAAAACCGGACGAGGAGCAGTCCAAGAACGGTCACACGATTTTGAAGGGGTGAAACATCAGAAAGATGGACTTTTTCCATTAACTGTTTAACATTATTGTACTGCGCATTCTATTGTTAGGTTTGCTACCGATTACAGTATAGTATTATTTAGCTTTGCTACAGTATAGTACAGAATTTTATTTTTTAAAAAGTACTGTATCGAAATGGATAAAAGGAAGAACACTT
>AYEL01049528.1:0-11521 GCA_000484575.1 Olivierus martensii | reverse complement strand
TTATAAAAATATGATGTCATTGATAACTTGTTGTTCATTAAATAATTACAAATAATTAAAGAAAATTAATTAATTGAGTTAATATAATTGAATTTTAGGATTCTTTTCATTAATCTCTGAAAAAAGTAATAAATAAAAGTGAAAAAAACATTAAAAAGCAATATTATATCACAAATCATGAAAGCTTCACGGGCCACCTTTTGGACAGCCCTGATCTATACTGATAAAGTTTTATAATACTTGCATGCTGGCAATAGTTTTTTTTATTAAACTCTCTAAGAAAATTGTGTTATTTAGGTTGTTTTATAACATATAATACTAATTATAGATGTTATTTTGCAATCTTTTATATAATACATAATAGTATTTGAATATATTTGAATGAAAAATGGTTGTTATTTATGAAAAAAGTAATAAATAAAAGTGAAAAAAACATTAAAAAGCAATATTATATCACAAATCATGAAAGCTTCACGGGCCACCTTTTGGACAGCCCTGATCTATACTGATAAAGTTTTATAATACTTGCATGCTGGCAATAGTTTTTTTTATTAAACTCTCTAAGAAAATTGTGTTATTTAGGTTGTTTTATAACATATAATACTAATTATAGATGTTATTTTGCAATCTTTTATATAATACATAATAGTATTTAAACATATTTGAATGAAAAATGGTTGTTATTTTTTTGACTCAGAAATGCAATATAATATTTTAATGGAAAATGATAGCAATTTAGACCTTGATTTACAAGAATTTGATTTATGAGCATTTTATGAAGAGATTCAATTTTGAGTCCCCTATTATAAATTGGAATAATTACATACATTTAACATGGGGAATACATTCCAACAAAACAAAGCACTTAATGAAATGGCATTAAATGAGGTTATCTTAATCTTAATTTAAATTGGTTAGGTTACCTATTCCATGTAAATAATGGGATAGGTGAAGCAGGACAGTGAATAAAAAAATATATGCATCATTTTTTTATTTTATTTTATTTTGTAACATGCATTATTATTATTGTATTACATTAATTATAAGCATTTTTTTATTGCTAATATCGATTTGTATTCGTAAATCATTCATGAAAATAAAAAATATTCGAATAAATAATTTATGTTTGTGATGAGGAAGGTTCTGTGCTTCTTCCTCATTTGAACTTTTTGCTTTTTTGTTAAGAACTCATATAACATCGTTTGCCTTTTTCTCTTTCATTTAGCAAACAATTGTCAATAACAAGACATCGCATCCCTGACATTTTGTCTTGCCTTTGAACTTCTATCAAAATTTGGATCATTTTGTATAAACTGATCCATAATTTACATAATACAGTAGTGGCTAAACTTGTTTCCAGAAAATCTATTGCAAATTCCTTTTGCTCCTCATTTTCAGAATGCTAACTTCCTCATCTTTGTGTGATTTCATATTTTTGTGAATATAACGGATTGAAAAACCACACCAAAGTGAATGAATAAAAAATATAAAATTCAAAAAAGCCGCGTTATATCAAAACAGCATTAAACAGATCAGCGTTAAGCGGGGTCTTACTGTATGTGTAAAATTTATGAATTTTTTACTACTAATCTTTACTAGGAAGAACACTATACATTATCGTAATAAATATAACAAACACAAAACTACAAGAATTAGACAAAAAAAAGGATTATTTCTGTATATTTTATCATTGGGTTGGGGACTTGAACCACAGAATTTCATCAACCTACTAGGAAGAACACTATACATTATCGTAATAAATATAACAAACACAAAACTACAAGAACTAGACAAAAAAAAATATTATTTCTGTATATTTTATCATTGGGTTGGGGACTTGAACCACAGTTTTTCATCAGCCACTCAGAACTTTTTGATGACATCAGCATTGTAAGTATGAGAGGTCATAAGCTGAGGACTACCAATAATCTATTAAACTAGATATCTTATCAATATAAAATTTGGATTTTTCATTCTCTATTTTTAAATATTTATATAAAATTTAGTAAAATTTTTAAAATTCAATAATAATTATAATTTTTTAATTATTTTCAGTGTTCAGGTGATTATGCTGGTTTATCATGTTATGCTATGAAATTATCAAAATTTCATCTTGCTGGCTTTAGAGGTTCTATTCCATTGATTGTCTATTCACCAAATGTTGAACTTTGGAAATCGTCGATACTTTTAATTACATTAATCTGCATGCTCATCTTTGGTAATAATATATCATCATATTAGAAATGCAGGTAGTCCTTGATTTATAACTGTCTTGATTTATGATGATGTAATCAGTAAATTCTGTGACTGATCAATACAATCGACATGGATTTGAGTCTCTGAGCAATAGTCTGATATATAGAAAACATTCTTTTGTGTCTGGTTCTTATATTTTTGTGTTTGTTAAATTTATTATTACATTCTACTTTGTTGCTAATAATAAATATTGGGCAATCCATAAATTTTGGACATTTCTGACTTCTGATTGCTCTGACTTATGACATGGGGTTTGAACCAAACCCTATTGTATGTTGTTGAGGATTGATCATAAAGAAGCCAATAATGATGGCATTAATAAGATAATGATTATAACAATAAATTGTTTTATCATTAATAATCATAACTAATTTCACAATAATTATATTGAATTATATAAAATGAGTATATAATAATTTTAATTCCATATAAATTATTATTTAAAGACAAATATTGAAATTATATATTAATTATTCTTACTATTAGATATTGTTTTTCAGTAAAATAGTATATGTTGAAAATGATTTTATAACTTATATTTAAATTCTGGATCATTAAAATGGATAATGTTATAAGTTAAATTGTAATTTATGTACTTGTAATTGTAACTTCGTGTTTTTATGTTGAAAATGATTTTATAACTTATATTTAAATTCTGGATCATTAAAATGGATAATGTTACAAGTTAAATTGTAATTTATGTACTTGTAACCACTGTATCACTCCAAAGGAATAAGTCAGTACTGGTATGGCGAATGTTTTGATGGCTTTCACTTTGTTTTTTCCATTCAGATGCATTTTCAAAATGTTATTTAATCTGTTGGTGTAAAGTTTTGATAGTGTTTGTTTAGTTTTCAATGATCAGCTGCTCTTTGCACTCCATGTGACTTCTACGGCAGCCTTTCTGTTGTTCTGTGAGAATGTTGTTTTCTTCGATGTGTGTGTATATTTTGTTGGTGATACATGAGGTTAAAATTTTGTATAGTGTTTATAAACAAGTGATTGGTCTGTATTGTGATGGGTTTCCGATGTTTGTGCTTTTGGCCTTCTGCCTGTTTCTCGCACGTTCACCTGGATATTGTCGGCCCCCTCCCCTCATGCCAGGGTTTCGCCTATTGCCTAACCACGATTGACCGCTTCACCTGGTGGCCTGAGGCCATTCCTATAACTGATATTACTGCGGAGACGGTCCCAAAGCCTTCTGCGCTGGTTGGATTGCACGGTTTGGTCCCCCTGCCATCATAACCACCGATCAGGGTCGACAGTTCAAGTCGACCCTCTTCCATGCCCTTGCCGACTTACTGGGCGAGGGCGTGGAAATCAACCATTACTGTATCTCACCGTACCACCCTTCCTCCAACGGCCTCGCCCCTGCCATCATAACCACCGATCAGGGTCGACAGTTCAAGTCGACCCTCTTCCATGCCCTCGCTGACTTACTGGGCGAGGGCGTGGAAATCAACCATTACTGTACCTCACCGTACCACCCTTCCTCCAACGGCCTCATCGAGCAGTTACACCGCCCCCTTAAGACCATGCTGAAGTGCTATCCTGCGAGTCAGTGGTTGACGCCTTGCCTTTCGTACTGCTCGGGCTCCACACTGCTTACAAACCTGACCTGAGAGCTTCCCAGGCTGAGATGGTCTATGGAACTATGTTAAGACTTCCCGGTGAATTTTTGCCTCTTCTCCTCTTGTCACCTCTGGGACGTCGACCTTTGTCGATCAGCTATGTGAGGTCATGCGCAGCCTGCAGCCTCAACCTACTTTGAATCATTCTGCAAAAAACATCTTCATCCACCCTCAATTACAGCACTGCACTCACATATTCATCCGTCAGATTCAGTCCTTAGACCGCTGCAACCCATTTACGATGGACTGTTCCCCGTTGTATCTCGGTCAGAGAAGACTTACATCATAAATGTCAATGGTAAAACATCTGTAGTTAACCTTGACAGGCTCAAGCTTGCCTTTCTATGCACTGACGACTCCCTGGCTCGCACGATGGACTGTTCCCCGTTGTATCTCGGTCAGAGAAGACTTACATCATAAATGTCAATGGCAAAACATCTGTAGTTAACCTTGACAGCCTCAAGCTTGCCTTTCTATGCACTGACAACTCCCTGGCTCGTGTCTATGGAACTATGTTAAGACTTCCCGGTGAATTTTTGCCTCTTCTCCTCTTGTCACCTCCGGGACATCGACCTTTGTCGATCAGCTATGGGAGGTCATGCGCGGCCTGCAGCTTCAACCTACTTCGAATCATTCTGCAAAAAACATCTTCATCCACCCTCAATTACAGCACTGCACTCACATATTCATCCGTCAGATTCAGTCCTTAGACCGCTGCAACCCATTTACGATGGACTGTTCCCCGTTGTATCTCGGTCAGAGAAGACTTACATCATAAATGTCAATGGCAAAACATCTGTAGTTAACCTTGACAGGCTCAAGCTTGCCTTTCTATGCACTGACAACTCCCTGGCTCGCCCCCCTTGTCCAGCCTCTTCTGCTCCCATGACTGCGGTGACCCCAGAACATCCCTCATCCAACCCGGCCATAACTATGTCTCGACCTGCTACTGTCACATGCAGACGTGTTTGCTTCAACACGCATTACCTGAGCTGCGTTGCTGCTTCTGTACTGCGGAAACGCCACTTAGGGGGGAGTATTTGTGGCGACTCCTCGACCATTAGAGATTAGAGGTCGCCTCTCTTCCAGTCTTGTGCCGTACTCTTCTGGTGTGGACAGCACAGTGCCACTTTTGGATTTGGAACTCGGTGTTAGCTGACCTATCATTCATCGTCTAGTTCTTACTTCTTTGTTAGCAATAATCGTATATATAGAACTTCTAATGTACATTCATTCAGTGAACAACATGTTTTAATTGTATAAAAATAAAGTTGTACTTAATAGTATATTTCTGTGAATTTTATGGATTTCCACAAACTATATACCCTATATTATAATCATGCGTCCCCCTTGTCCAGCCTCTTCTGCTCCCATGACTGCGGTGACCCCAGAACATCCCTCATCCAACCCGGCCATAACTATGTCTCGACCTGCTACTGTCACATGCAGACGTGTTTGCTTCAACACCCATTACCTGAGCTGCGTTGCTGCTTCTGTACTGTGGAAACGCCACTTAGGGGGGAGTATTTGTGGCGACTCCTCGACCATTAGAGCCCAGACATAACTATGTCTCGACCTGCTACTGTCACATGCAGACGTGTTTGCTTCAACACGCATTTTTTGAGCTGCGTTGCTGCTTCTGTACTGTGGAAACGCCACTTAGGGGGGAGTATTTGTGGCGACTCCTCGACCATTAGAGATTAGAGTCGCCTCTCTTCCAGTCTTGTGCCGTACTCTTCTGGTGTGGACAGCACAGTGCCACTTTTGGATTTGGAACTTGGTGTTAGCTGACCTATCGTTCATCGTCTAGTTCTTACTTCTTTGTTAGCAATAATCGTATATATAGAACTTCTAATATACATTCATTCAGTGAACAACATGTTTTAATTGTATAAAAATAAAGTTGTACTTAATAGTATATTTCTGTGAATTTTATGGATTTCCACAAGCTATATACCCTATATTATAATCATGTAAGTGTCAATGGTCTGAGAATGCAAAAATATTATCATCATATATGACATCATATTCACTTTAGCATTTATAGGAGCATACACAACTATCAAAATTCACTATTCTATTATACAAGAATGTTATTTCAGCATGCACTTCTTTCTCTTATTCATAATCACATTTATATCACTTTTACTTGCTCATCATCTCTCTCACTTTGGATCATATTTCCTCCCCCATAGATCATGTCATTTTTCACATATTTAAATACTCGTCCTTTCAAATATCTCACTCTCACATAATAATTTAATCTATACTTGTACATCTTAAATATTTATTTGATTTTGGTAAATATTTATTTGATTTTGATTTGAAAATCAAATAAATATTTATCATGCTGATGATGAACCACTCTGATAGAAGGCTGCCTGCTTGAAAGGTCCTCAGATGATTCCAAGTAACACTTCATTTAATGCTTAATTTCTGACTATTATATCATACTTACAATAACTATTTACTCACAAATTCACTGGAATATGCAATCTTTTTTTTCCATGGAATATGTAAATCATTATAAAAGAGATCATTGATTTATAAAGGATATATAATTATTTTTTATTACATCCTTTTTTTCCATGGAATATGTAAATCATTATAAAAGAGATCATTGATTTATAAAGGATTATATAATTATTTTTTATTATAACTGTCATGAATCCATTATAAGAAATTTTATGTTGTATTTTAATGATTATGAATATCTTTGTTTTATAATTTTACTATGAAGTGATATTTATCTTTAGCTTGAATTAAAAGATTCCTTTCTTCTACTTAATTTTAAAATCAAACTTAAGAATTTTTTCATATATAATGAAGCCACTGCTATTCATCATTGATCAATTGGCCATCAGATATTTGATCAGATGTTTTCAATTTATCTATCTAAAAATTGGATAAGATGAGAATTTTCCTAACTCTTGCACTCTTATGAAGCACTAAGTCATTACATTGACATTTAAACAGATTTATCATCTGAAAAATGAATAGAGAGTGTTTTGCACCTATTTGAAGGACAGTATATTATCTACCTTAAAAAAATGCATTTCTAATAAATACGAGGGGGATTCAAATGAAAACCTTAAAAGTGCAATAATTTTTTTATTGTAACAATTAGAAACAACTTATGCATATCATTTTTCTACATAGTCTCCATGACGTTCAGTACAAGTTTTCCAATGCTTTGGAAGTGCATAGATACCACGTTGAAAGAAATCTTTTGGTCGTGTCTGTAGCCAGTCCTGCATTGTGGTTTTCACCTCTTCGTCACTTCAGAAATTCTTGCCTCCCATTGTTTCTTTGAGTGCACCAAACACATGAAAGTCACTAGGAGCGAGGTCTGGTAATAAGGTGGATGAATAAGATTCAACGCGACGATCTTTTAATTCGGCAGTCAACTGACATGGTACCCATCTTGCAGACACTTTATTGAATTACAGTACATTGTGGACAATATTGTGTGTTGAACCAATACTAATCTCTGACATTGAGGCTATTTCCTGTACAGTTATACGCCTGTTGTTCTTCACAAGCTTTTCCACTAACGCAATGTTTTTGTCTGTCACTACGCGGTGAGCCTGCCCCGGTCGTGGGGCATCCTCCACAGAAGTTACGCTGCTTTTGAACTTTCTACACCACTCGTACACTTGCTGCAGTGACACACACGAATCACCATACTGCGCTGTCATTCTGCAATGAATTTCTATTGGTTTTACACTTTCACTACTCAAAAAACGCATTACAGTTATACGCTGTTCTAGCGCAGTGCATGTGGATAGCGGAGCAGCCATCTTGTTGTGGACGCTGCTGCCTTCTCTGGCATTGCAGCATCACTCTGCCACCTGCCGATCACTTTGTGAACCATAAGGCCGATCACTTTGTGAACCTTAAGGACTACTACTGCAACCTACCGAATAAATTGTACAATTTTTCGCAATTCTATAGCACTTAAGTTTTTCATTTGAATCCCCCTCGTATAAATTTCAAAAAGCAGATCATTGAAATTATTTCAGAAGAAACATTGTAGTATCAAAATACAGTGGGTGATTGATTAACGAACAGTCGGATAATGAACATCTCAGAAAAA
Organism: Olivierus martensii; assembly: GCA_000484575.1. Taxonomy (NCBI): domain Eukaryota; kingdom Metazoa; phylum Arthropoda; class Arachnida; order Scorpiones; family Buthidae; genus Olivierus; species Olivierus martensii. The sequence goes on along the minus strand of AYEL01049528.1, from coordinate 3,538 downwards.
ATAGTGGGATCCACGGACTGACAGAATGATGAGGTAGACCAGATGGCCACGTGGTAAAGTTGTAGCTTACCATCCTAAGAGGATCTGTGTCCCACACCCCAATTTTTCAGGAGGGGTCTGGGCCAGGCCTGTTGAACCCCATTCTTCAACCATCCCCATCATGGGTGTTGGATAGTCTGTGATGTGCTCTATAAATGGCCACCACTAGATAAAAATGAATGACAGGTTTAGACCTTGCGCGTTGGTGGACTTATGGGTAAGGATGGAAGAATAGGCCTTGCACATTTGTGGACTTATGGGTAAGGATGGAAGAACAGTAAGGAATGATATGCTTAGGCCTTGTATGTTGGTGGACCTATGAGTAAGTCAAACGTCGGTGGACTTATGGGTAAGGATGGGAGAACAGTAATTTTTCCCATAAAATGAACTCGGAGACAACGTAAAACAAATCAAAGATTTATTAAAGGTTAGAAATGAACTCGGAGACAACTTAAAACAAATCAAAGATTTATTAAAGAAAGTAATGAACTCAGAGACAACTTAAAACAAATCAAAGATTTATTAAAGAAGATAGAGAGATTTTACAATTTTTTGGTCTTAGAATGGCACTCATACCAGGTTAATTTTACAATTTTTTGGTCTTAGAATGGCACCCATACCAGGTTGATTTTACAATTTTTTGGTCTTAGAATGGCACCCATACCAGGTTGAGGTCTCTAAAATCATCAGCTTGGAGATCTCTAAAATTCTGAAGAGAGAAAAGCAATTGACATTGCACAGGTTCTTTAACATCCCACAAACTGAAAATAAACATGATAGATGAAAATACAAGACTGTGTATGTATATATTATTGCTAATACATATAAACAAACTTAGAAAGAAATTATGTAATTATTTATTTATTTATTTTTTGGGATCTCCAGAACGAATTAATCAAAAATCCATAAAAATGTATGGTAAATCGATGATCAGTTAACGAACATCGTCTTTGAATGGATTATGTAAAAGCAATAATATACACATCCACTGTAACTTACTAACTAGTCTCCCTTAACATTTGACCTGAAAAGGATTCATTTTTAGTCTATTCTAGTCCATATGATCTTTATTTATTCAACTGAATCTTCCTATATAGATCAGAGAAGCAAGATTTCAATATGTTTATTCTGTCCAAATTTTAAAATAACAAATTAAGCTTGCAATTTTCATATTTCAAAATTAGTGTCCTATGTGTTAGTTTTATCATTACTAGTATATATTATTAATAAAATATACTATAAAATTTTTATATGTATTTAATATATTTTTGTTTAAATTTTTCATTAGGTGGTATTAAAGCTTTCCTTGGTTTATGTTATCATAAATTATTTGAAGAATATGGACTTTCTGCCTTAATATACAAAAAGAAGCATTTAGCTCATTATTATGAACCTGAACTCAGAAACAAACCTGTTGAATATAATAATGATGGTTATCCAATTAACCCAGAAACGTAAATATTATAGCTAAATTTATAATAAACATTTCTTTAATAATAGAAATTATCATTTTATGCCTAATATAAATATTAAAATACATATAGTTCTTGACTTATGACGGCAATGAAATCCATTAATTCTATGATTGGTCAATGTAATACACTTGATTCAAGTCCCTGACCCAATGATAAGAAATACCCAACATAAAACTGATTCTTATAGTTTTGTGTTATGTTTATTGATATAAAATATAGTGTCCTAATAAACAGTAAAAGTAAGAAATCCATAAATTTTTGGCATTTTTTATTTTTGGCAGCTTCTATCAAATAAATTGAGGACTATCTATACAATTTGAAAGTTAACTCTCAGGATATTTCAATCAGGATGTTAAATATATATATACAGTGGATTCCATTTAATTGGGACATGTCGGGCCAAGCCATTTTGTCCCAATTAAACAAAGTAATAATAAATTCTAAAATAAAATATGTAATTCATAAGTAAATAAATAATAGGTAAAAAAATAATAATTAGGTACATATTTTAATAAATCATTAAAATATAATCATTATAGTATTTTCATAATTTCTATATTAATAAAATAAGTACACAATAAGCAATAACATAAAAATTGTACCATTGTTTATTGTATATTGATTTTGTTATTCATCATGACAAAAATTTGACAATTGTTTGAATAAACATATATACATATATAGTAGAACATGTTTAATGGACTAGTAGGAGGGATGTCTGTTAATGGCAAAAATCCAATAAATTGAACGTGTTTTAAAAATACAGTACTGTAAAATATATATATATAAATTTGGTTATATATATAGTATATAGATAGAATTATTAATTTAGCAAAAGATGTGATTTAAGAATGAAAAATGCAATTATGAAGATACCATAGAAGAGCTATTAATATTTTGGAAACTAATGTGAGTCCCTGGTGGCACTTCCTTGCTTTATAGCAAAATTATGTTATTATATTAAGCCATAAACTATAAAAAATTATATAAGTTAAATTTAAAAACAAAAATGAAGCCTCCTGTACATTGAAGTCAATTAATGAAGCCTCCTGTACATTGATGCCAATGCAAGTGTATTATTTTTATAACGGAATCCGAATCCTCCATTTTTTTGTGGAATTTTCGAAGGAGAATTATTTTCCTACGATCGATATTTTAGATATTTAGGAATAAAGGACCCATTCAAAAGGGTACAATTTTTTATATTAAGCCATAAACTATAAAAAATTATATAAGTTAAATTTAAAAACAAAAATGAAGTGAAGTCAATTAATGAAGCCTCCTGTACATTGATGCTGATATGAAAATTCAACCTGAGCGATAGGAGTCATACATGGAACAACAGAACCATGGGAAAGAGGAAGAAGAACAAAAAAAAGGAAAGAAGTCTCTGAGATCTGGAAGAGACGAGAGACGAAGGTAAATAAGTCTCACAAAAAAAAAAGGATAAGAAAAAAAAAGGGGAGAAGAAAAGCAAGCAGAAAAAAATAGAAAATTAGAAGAATATAGGATTTAAACAGAAGGGAGGAAGATAAATGAAAGCAGTAATAATATCCAGAGTCCAGAGTCTCCTGCTTCTCCTTCCCAAGAAAACTCAACTCTACTCCAGGTATGTGTGGGTTGGATACAGCATGCTCATAAGTCTCTGCTACCTTCTGGAACATCCAGACTTGTTTTAGTGTGCTCTTCAAAGATCATTTTTAGTGGATTACGGATCGAGACACCTTTAATTTTGAGTGTATTTGTTCTCTTTTGTGTTCTGGTGTGTGTTTGTGTCCTTTTTGTGCTTTTTGTTCCTTCTCAGCCGAGATATTTTGATATTTCGGCTTGGAACTGTCTCCCATTGCTTTTCAATGGGAGATCTGGTCTTGGCAGTTTTTGGCTTTTTTTAGATTAACTTCGGCTGTTTTCAAATTTCCTTCTATTACGTTTAATTGACCTTTGCCCCACTCTCCTATATCCTTTTTCCTATATCCTATTTTTAAATCGACTGTTTAGTTAAATTTTTATTAATGTTTTAAATT
>AYEL01049520.1:0-12501 GCA_000484575.1 Olivierus martensii | reverse complement strand
TATATATTCAAAATATTTCTATATCAAAATTATTTCATTTAAATTAATATTTTAAACATGATATAAGATCGTATTGAAAATTTTTAGACTGTACCAATGTTCAGCAACATTGAGAGAGACATTAATCCATCATTAGGAGGCACTGGCCACATTCTTTGTTAGTCAATATCTCAAGTGATCCAGACCTATGTGTAATATAATCTATGCTACACATGTTTTTGTAACCAAATGTTCCTTCTCTTTGGTAATCTGTGATGACTAATGATCAAAAATAAAGAATAAGCATCAAATTTTATTGTGAAAATTGGCCAATGGGACTCTTGAAATGCTTTGGCAGGCTTTTAATGATGACATTCTAGGTTATTCACAGTGTTTCTAATGACATTTATGCTTCAAAATGGGCCAAACATCAGTTGAAGATAAAAAGCACACAGGATTGCTGCACATCACCACAATTCTTGAAAATGTTGACAAAATTGCACAATCCATGTGTGAGGACTATTGCTGTACTACCCACATTATTTGCAATATCATTGGAATTTCTTATGGAGCTTGTCTGGCTAAAGATTGCTTTGGCTGAGAATTATTCTGTAGCAGGTGTGTAGTTTTGTTTAAATCTCAAGTCCACTATTTAGGATTGGAGATTTAATCAATTTCATTCCTTCTTAAGGTGAATAGTTGATTTGAATTAAATCATCAGTCTTTCATTATTGTTATCAGAAATATTTTATCCATACACTTTAAGCATTATCAAGTGAATATCAGAGAGTTTGCAACAACTAATTATGTTTATATTAAATCAGTCATAAGAATAAATAGAAAAAAGTAAATATGAGCATAATAGATCTCTTTCATCTATTATATAAAAATAATTAAACTTGTTTTGAATAAAATAAAATATTTTTTTCAGAATTGTCCCAGGAATTTTTGGCAATCAACAGAATCGTTATTTAGAAGTTATTCATGAAATGTTAATTCAGAGTTTGCAAGAACCATCAGTACAACAGGTTTGAATTTCTTAAATATAATTTTATAAAAGATTTATTTTAATTATGATATTTATTCTCATTACATTCTGTATTGTATTTCAAAAAATTTTCTATGCCATTTATTATATATATATTAATGTCTTATGCATTTTTCTAATTCAAATTTATGAGTTAATGTATAATAATATATAAGTAATTTATAAGAATTCAAATTTTAAAAATTATTACAAATATTTAATTTGTATAATCAGGTCAAGCTTACAAATTTCATTTTTTAGATTTATTTAATAGTTAATTGTGTTCTAACATGATTAATTGCTGTCTAAATTTATAATTCACTTTCTGCTAAATTATTTCAGTTTTTCATATACAGTATTATAAAATTTAAATTATAATTGATATTTATTTCTGTTTTTTAAAAATTATAGTTCAATACAAAGAAAATATTGTATTTTTTGGATACATCATTTATAACTCAGTTTGTAAACAAAATGAAATTTCTATTGTTATATAACATATAGTGTTATTTTTTACTGTCTTTAAATATAGATAACTTCATCAGTAGCCTAGGTTTAGGCATTTGCTTATACAGTAGAAGCTGCTTATTGTAATCATGGATATTGTTATCAAGCATTTATTGTTATCAAAAATCTACAGTCCGGAATCATCCATATTAAACTGCGTTACGAAAACTCCTCTTATAGTAATCAGAAATTTGGTTATTGTCATCAGAACCGATACACTGCTATAAAATACCACATTTAAAATTAAAAAAATATTGCAGATAATACTAAAATATTAGTTAAATCTATTAAAATAAACAATATAATTTGTTAATAGTTCATTTATTGCTTCATTTTCACCGAAATTTAGTCAAAAAACGAGAAAATCCGAAGATAAACACTTTCCACCATTTTAAATAATGCCGATTCGAATTAAATGGAAAGATATGATTTGTGTACATTTTTTAATTAATAATTATTAGAACGATGTAAGTTTTTGATTTAAAAAATTCATACAGATAAATATGACTGCTTTTCAAAACTTCGCAGCGCCTTTAGATGGTTTTACCACATGTCTTGCCCTTACGAATGGCGTGGCCTTACTGTTGCCAGATCTGGCGATTTTTAATGTTTTTTTTTTTTTTTTTGACGAAATATATAGTTTGAAATTGCTGATATAGAGATTCAGCGACTTTATAATTCCCTTTATTAAAAAAAATAAAAATTATTTTTGATATAAGAATTTTCTTACTATTGCTCTAGTTCTTCATGATTTTCCATAAATTGGAATTGGCAACAGCTTAAGTGTAAATCATTTCACTTCACTTTTTCGCTTAACTGATTACATAATATACAGTATAAAGTTCAAAAAGTGTTCGTCCATCAGTTATAGAGCTTTGTATTATTATTATTAGCGTTATCTTATAATCTAATTTTCATTTTTTTTTTTTTTATATCCCCGCATCTATCATTTTCTCTTATCCATAGTTTTTTTGGGAGTCCCGACGAAACGATGAATTGAGATTACACTGCATATAACAGCAAAGTACAGTATATACTATATAATTAAAAAAAATCGAAAATTATGCTTTTTTGACACGCACTGCTTAATGTTATCAATCGGTTATTGTTATCAAAATAGATTGGTTCCAAAGTGATTCTAATAAGCGGCTTCTACTGTATAAGGGTTCTTAGGAAGTAAATTATGTGGTCTGACTTTTTTTAATCCAACATGAGTCAGGTCCTGAGGATATCAGATTAGAGGTTCTGTCTATATTTGTATTATGATGAAAAATGCCTCTGATGCAATAATCTATAAATAATTAGCATTAATTAGCAAAGCAATCCAAAATTCATAATATGGCAATTAAAAGGTTTATTAGAATTCTTATTGTTTTCAGAAAGAACTTTAATAAACCTTTTTCAGAGGTTTAGTATGTTACTTTGTGTAAACTTAAACCCACCAATTAACTTTGAATTTACTATTCTTTCTTAAATCATTAAGTAATTTAAATCCTAAAGTTTACAAATAAATTCACTTTTTCATATTTTAGACATCAGTGTTTCTCTCTAAAATTTGATATTTCATACAAGTTATACATAAAATTGTTTTTATTAATATCAATCATAATTTTAAATTACATTTTATAATAATGGGTATATGAAAAACTGAAATGGTTTAGCAGAAATTGAATAATTAATCTAAATTGCAATTAATCATGTTAGAACAAAAAGATGGTGGACTCTGTAAAGACTGTCTTCGTATGAATTATGTATGTCTATTTTAGAATTAACTCACTGTCAATTAATGCTAATGAATCATTTGACTTTAGAGAAAGACTGTTTTCAAAAAATTCTCTAAAATTTTTGATTAGATGTATTCAATTGAAATTTTTAGAGAAAAGAAATAAAGTAATTACTTTCAATACAACATTGAGAATAAAAAATATAAAAATATACCATTATATTAATCTATTTGGTATAAAATAAGCTGACAATGATGTATCTTATAGATACATCATTATCAGCCTATTTCATTACCAAATAGATTATTATTTGTTATATTGTCTATTTCAAGCTAACTTCTTATCCAATAAATTTATCACCACTGATTCATATCAAAAAGATTGAAGATATTTTTCTCTTATCTTTTTATTAATTTATTACTATTTAATAAAATAAATTATAATAAGAAAATGTAGTAGTAATTTAAATACAGTCAAACCCTGATAAGATGCCACCATTTGTTCGGTGATGATTTGGACAGCTAATTGGATGATTTGGACAGCTGTTGGTAGTTTATTGAAAACACATGTAGTATAGAAATGAAAATTAACTCCAAATTTATTAAACTTAATAAAATACAGTACATTTATATTTAGCATTCAAACTTAACATTGCTAAGAAGCTATATACTTTACACTGTAAAGTATAGTTTTTTAGAAATATAGTATATGTACAGTACTGTATAGAAAATATGTCCATCTGCTGTTCTGATTCTCTACTTTGAATTCTCTGTAAAACACAATTGTACACAGCTTACTGTACCGTATCCTTATTTGCTTGTTACGCAATAAACAATGGAAACGATCTTGTTTTTACGATTGTTTCCATCATTTATCTTAAATTTTCTACAACCTAGGTGTGAACCAGGCTTAAAGAAACACATGATTAACCATTTAACTCTATCTCTCCCACCCACTGGTTACAAATGAATCCAGAGAGCTTTTAATACTGTATATATAGTACTGATGAACTTCCGGGATGTAAGTCATCTTACATGCCCCTGGCAGATTAACAAGGACAAATACAATACCAAAAGGAATATTTGTTAAGAAGTTTTTACTGGTGGATGGTGTATGATGGGGTTTGTCTATTCCATTAACATAGGGAAGATCTGTTCTACCAAATTTCTTGGCAGTCAGTAAGGGGGTGTCTTATTGAGGTTTAAATGTATTTGTTCTCAAAAATAATGAAAAATTGCAGAAAATAATTGAATATTAATGTATGCATTAACTTCTAAATTCTGATAGGTAAATGTTATTTACCTCAGAGAACTTAGTTAGAACCTTAATTTGAGTAAATTTTGAAATTCAAACTGAAAATGTAAGAGAACTTAAATAGTAATAAATTTAATAAAAAGATGAGAGAAAAATACCTTCAGTCTTTTTGATATGAATCAGTGATGATAAATTTATTGGATAAGAAGTTAGCTTGAAATAGACAATATAACAAATAATAATCTATTTGGTTACTAATACTGCATCATAATGTATTTTTAAAAGCTGTCAAAAGACTTAAAATCTTAAATTATTTTTAAACTAATTTCAGAAGCTTAGTATTTGTCAGATCATTTTTGATGATTTTATGCAATCAGCAAGATGGCCAAATGGAAAGACTTATCTGGGATATAACATGAAAGATAGATTCCAGTTCTCTGATTTTTCTTCATTCAGAAGAAATAGACCTAGCTCTTCAGTACCCCATCATTTATCTACTAGGCAAACTGCTTTGGATATTGATGGCTCAATTATTTAATACCTTTCCAATAAGAAAACTGAGATTTACTGGATAGATTATTGGATTTGTTCTATATTCTTAGTTGTTTTTGAACTTAAGTCTAATGCATCCTGATTTAAAAATAAATATACAAATCATTGTGATGTTATTATATTACATGGATTTCAGGTAATTTACTATAATAAAATCATATGAGTTAAATTTTTTTAAATTAAAAATGCATTAAACTTAAATTCAAAAACATTAAGTTAAAAAAGACTTAGGGCCGGTTGCACGAGTCTTATTCTGCAGATTAAAACAGGCTTTAATCTGCAGATTTAGCTTGTTGCGTTGCACGATGTCAAATCTCTAGGATAAACTACCGACTAACTTAACCGGCCGAATTTGGGCAGGTTAAGAATTTATTCTACAGATTATCTAGCAAAACAGTATGGCGGACTACAGTAGTTCCGAATCCGAAGTTGAAAATGATCTCAATTTAGATTATTTGGATTACATTTATTTTAATACAGAACGGATATTTCCGAGAAAGATACAGATTTATTGTTTATAATGATGATAACTTTCATGTGAGGTTTTGTTTTAATAAAATCAACGATTTTATGGCTATTGTCAGAGAGGTAAAGAGAAAAAGAGAATATGCACTTTATAAATCAAAAGTTTGTTATTTTATTTTAAATTTATAAAGTAAATTGTTATTAACATATTATATATACATATATATATATTATAACCACATATGTTGATGTACAAGAATAATAAACTAGAAATAAAGATCTATATTTTCAGATCTAAGATAGTATATCCATTATCACAAAGTATTCGAGTGTTGTGCTAGTGTATGCTTAATTATGCATCATATACAGTACACTTAATTCTGTTTTTACACGATAGATGCAAGGTACGTTCCCGAAAAATGCGTGTAAAAAATATACTGTATCAATGGTAAAAAATAGAAGATTGCTTCCAGAAATAATATATTAAATCCTATAAAAAATCGTGTTAGAATCCTATTATTTTTACGTTCTTGCACTTCTTATTTCATAAAGATTGCACATGTATAGGAAAAAGTATTATATAAAGTAAATTATCATTTGAAAAGAAAAATAAGGTACAATTTTACATTAGCGCCATATGAATGAAAATAGTACCAATCGAAAGATAACGACGAGTAGAGAAAACTTTCCAAAAGAACTGCACTTCTATATGGTGCAGGATTCGATAAAATGAACGATGAAATTATATTTTTCCATATACAATATCTAAACCGGTACGTGCCGACATCTTAAAAAGCCGAGCTGCAAATATAGAAAATAGTAAATACCTTAAGAAGAAATACATTAAAATTATAAATCATTACTCTTCTTAAGATTCGTATAATCTATCTGACTTCAAAACACGAAAGAAATTAATAAAATAAGAGCTTTTTATTATTCATAACAATAAATGCGTAGAACCTAAAAGTCTTGAACCGAAAATTTTTCTTGGTCTGCGCACCGCCATCTTTGCTACTGAATATTAAACTCGGATTAGCTATCTTTTACGTCGTGCAACACTCTGTACTTAATCTTTAGATTTTCGAATGGGTTAGAGTTATTCTACAGAATAGCTATTCTGCAGATTAAACCGAAAGTCGTGCAAACGGCCCTTAGAGTTTCAATTCATAATGTTAAGTTTGAAAGAATTTTCAAAAACCTTTTCTTTTAGAAAGACTTTTGTTTAGAAATCTATAGAGGAGTACAAGTTTAAGCGAATTCATTTAAAGAGAAACTTTTTACTAAAATACATGTTATTTTTATAACATGCGTTTTAGTAAAGTATATATAACAACATACCCTATTATAGACACAAGTGCAAATCATGGGATCTTCTTTCACAGATATAAAGGATAAAATTTTCTATATGAATGAAAATGCATGGCTATAAAGATGTTTTATAAAATATTTAAAATTTTTCATTATAATTAAAAATTTATATTCATATGAAAGGTAAACAAAATATACAAAATTAAATTCTTTTGCTGGGCTAAATTTTCAGAAATGAAAATCTTTTTATACATTTGAAGAAAACAACAAAAAAAATATCTTGAAAATTTCATTAATGATATCTGAAAAAATGTAATGATTTACAGATATAATAATGTTTTCAATAAAATTTTGAATATTAATTTTACCATTAAACAAATGACATTCTAGAAATTATGCATCACAAGTGTTAAAATTGAAAGTCTCTAAAATCTGGTTATAAAATGAGAATTATTGGTATAAGATCTGTCTTCATAAAATATCATTCTAACACATTAAATGCATTATAGTTTTATGATATATTTTGCGGCTAAATTATATCATTATAATTTAAAATTTTTTTAAAATTAAGTTTTAAAAATTTTGAAAGTGATTTTATATGTTTAAGTTTGTAATTTAGAAATGTATATAATTGAAAAACAGCTATATATAACAGTCAAGTTGCACTTTGATGGAAATGTTATAATCACTAATACTTTTTTGTCAAATATCTGTCTTAGCCATAAATCTGATTGATTAGCATATGATATTTTTTCAAATTCATGCAAAATATCAGATTTGCTTTTTTGTGATTGCCATATAATTACAAACTTCACTCTTGCCACTTGAGAGAAAATTTCTTTTACATATTTTGATTTTGTTTTCCTAACTTTTAATTTGCTATGTGAATAATAATTTTATGGAAATTCAATAAATTTTATTTTAAAAGCTCTTTGACATGTCTTGAAGTGCATAACTTCAGCAAAAATCATATAGAAAAAATTATTCAAAATATTTAATTTTTAAACTTTTTTTTTATTATTATTATTATTAAGATATGTAGATAAAAATTCTTTAATATTTGCAAATGTAAAGTACACTCTCACGTCTCAACTTATGAACATAATTCATACATAATTTTTATTTATAACTCGGATACCACTGTTATTTGGCTCTTAAAAGTATTGAAATAACTTTATGCATTGTGTTTTATAATATTGAGTTGATGCATAATTCCATAACGTTTTAAATATAGGTTTGTTAAGTTTGTTTGTTTAGTGTTTTATTTATGAAATTCAGTTAAAAGTTTGACTAAATCAAGCAAGCAACTATTCAACAATGTCTCTGTCAATTTCTCCGTTTATCAATAACTTTCTGCCAACGTTGGGGTAGTTTTTGGATCCCCCGTCTGTAGAAATCTATTGGTTTTGAGTTCTGTACACTTCACAGATGTTTCTGCACATTTACTGCACTTGAACCTCGGTTAAATTCGTACAGCAGAATATGTCAGAAATGTTCTTTTTCTCGACCTGACAGTTCATATTCCACAAGACAACACTCCAAAGTAAACAGTGACAATGTAAAAACGGTAAACAAATGAACAGCAATGCAGTGGTGCCAGGCCAAATCAGAATTCTATGGAATTATGCATCAATCCAATATATTTTACGATTGGACCAAATTAAAAGTTTTTTATTTCAAAAATTTGAACAAAAAGTTCTGGTTATAAAACAAGGATATTTTAGTGCGATCATTGCCATTTTGAAATACTACTATATGTTAACAAATTTCTGCAATTTTACATTATATTGATTAATAGAGCATTCTGTTATCATATTGTTTAAAATTATCATAGTTTTTTGAAATTTCACGTTTATAAATTGATTATTCGTATCTTGATGAGCATGTGTATATTTTTTATTTATATTTTCCATTAATACAGATTTATTAAATTTATTAAAATTTTTTTGTTTAAGAATAAATGAAATTTATTATGATAAATTAATTTATCTCTTAATTAATTATAATTAAATAACAAGTAAGTAACAAATAATAATAAAATCTTCTTTTATGGAAAATTTTGTTTTCTGTTTATTTAAGTGTTTTAAAAGTTATACTTGTAATGGAGTTTGCTATTATAAAAGAATGTTATTTTTATAATATGCATTTTAGGAAAACACTGTTTTTTTTTTTTTTTTTTTTTTTTTTTTTTTTTTTTTTTTTTTTTTTTTTTTTTTTTTTTTTTTTTTTTTTTTTTTTTTTCTGGCATTCACTCGGTTATTATTTTTAATCAGTGTTTTTATTGATAGACCTGTTTAAAACCAAAAGATTTTGAAATTTCTGGCACTTAATTTTTAAGGGTATTAGATTTTAAAAAGTTTAGTATAGACCAGTGATGAGCAAACTATGATCTCTGGGCCACATGCAGCCCACCACAACAATTTGTGTGGCCATGGTCTGTGCACAAGTGTAAGATTTTTAAAAAATTTTCCCACAAAAATGGTAAATTACATAAACAAGCAATATAATTAATTAATTAAATTTAGATTTTGTAAGCTAAAACATCTCCTTTAAAAAAATCTGAAGTGTGCCCCACTCAACTTTCCAATATTTTTAAATATATAACCTATTGGGGCAACAGATTTAAGGCAGTGATTGTGATAGGGAGCAGCTGTGAAAAATCATTGAAAATGGAACGTTGATTTTCGGCATGATCCACAATATTTTCTTCTACTATAAATACTTTGTATCAGAAAGTAAAGACATTTTTTTTACATGCAGCCTGTTAGAGACCTTACAGAAGTCTGTGTAGCCCACAGTCAGAAAAGTTTGTCCACTACTGGTATAGACATACTATCTGTTGAGTTTTTTAATTATGTATTTTGTTGCCTGAATTTAGAAATATAGTATCAAAATATTTTGTTTTATTAAATTTGTTTTTTTGCTTAGTATTATCATCAAATAATTATTATTTGTCATCAAAATAATGAGATTTTCATTTGAAAAAATTATTATTATTATTATTATTATTATTATTTTGTTTAATTTTTGTATAAAAATGTTAATTCATTGAAATTGTTATTAAAATATAAATAATTCAAAATTCATTTTTTATCTTCAGGTTAAAATATCTGCAGTTAAGGCTACAACTGCTTTTCTTGTTGCTCATGAGAAAGAAAACAATATCCACAGACATTTCTCTGATTGCCTTCCACATTTATTACAGGTAAATATTTAGATCATATAAATTCTTTATTTTTAAAATTAGGCAAGTAAATATTTAAGAGTATATACAGGTAGTCCTTGACTTACGATGGGGTTCTGTTCCAACCTCTCTGTTGTAAGTCAATTCTGATATAAGTCAGGGAATTTTTTTAATTCTTGATTTGTTTTATTTCTGTTTTAATATTTTCATAAATTAGGTTTCTATTTTACTTAAAATGATTAAAAATGCATGAACTTACATAAACATTTATAAATTATTAGCACATATACAATTAAATACATAAATACAAAATTAAGAAAGAAAAATTTAAGAATTCAAGAAATTTTTTTATCAGTAGTATTATTTCTATTACTGGATATAATAGGCTTATAATGAGATACAAAAATTACAACTAGAGAAATGAACAATTTACCACCGATTAGCAAATAACATGCTAAAGGATGTGATAAATTAAAAATGAGTGAATGACACTAGCTATTATTATGTATTGTTGAAAGGCTTTGCTTATAGACTAACGGCAACTCTACAATATGTATATAAAAGCAATGTGATATAAGTATGTATATGCAAATGGTGAAGTTAAATTAGAGAATTTTTAATAATAATTTTTGGCCATCGTAAGTGCGAATTGTCATAAATCGAGGACTACCTGTATATCAATTAAACTTGTATATAACAAGCACAGAAACAATGAGATCACAATTTATAACAAGTAAATATTAATTCCAAATTTAGTCACTATGTTTATATATAAAAATTTCTTAACCCCTTGCAGTCCACTGTTAATAAATACATGGCAGGTCGTTGACCTGCTTCAACTCCATTGTCAATAATGTATTGACAGGGTCTGGTTCCCTTATTTTTACTTATATTGAGAAATAATTTTCAAAATATAATTTTTGTCATGTTTTTCATTGTTTTGTCATTGTAACCAAAATTTTGCTAAAATTTGGATTTTTAATTAATTTTTTAATCGGAATTGTCTAATACAAGTGCCATCTTTGGACCGCCAAAAATTCAAATACGGATTGTCCGAATTTCTCCGACATGCTTTATCATGTTCCACATTTCCTTCTTAGTTTACCTTTACTTTTTTTACAGATATCTTGATCCAATTAATTATAATTTGGGAAAGTTTGACCTTTACCGATATTTTGATCCAATAAATTATAATTTGGGAAAGTTTGGCCCTTTCCAAATAATATAATTTTGCTGTTTTTCCCACACAAAATTCGATAAATTAGTTTTATTTAAAAATATATAAATTTCTATTTATCAGAGAAACAAAGCATCCAATACCACACTTGACGATCGACACAGAAGTCGGTGTTCTATATTGTGGCGGGAAATATCTAACGGTTTTCAAAATCAGCTGATAGTTTGTTTATATTAGTTATATTTTAAATATAACAGAAAAATTTAAACAATAAATTAATTTTTGTGTTATCATTAGTCGAAACAAGTAATCAATTTTTAAATTGGAATAAAGGGTTATTTTAAAAATTCATTTAAAAATCCACATTTTAGCAAAAATTTGATTATTATGATAAAAGAATGAATAACATGATAAAAATAATTCACCATCTGCCATTTTTAAAAGGCACTGAGGCAAATCTTGAGTAAAAAAACTTGTAAAATGTGATAATTTATCAAAAATCAGTGCTAAATCTGGCATACAGATGGCACAGTGATTGCTACATATACAAATTACAGCAATATTTATTAATATTAAAAAATTTTCAAAAAGTCACCTTTCTTATACAAACTAATACTTCTTATAAAATAAAAAGTATTTATAACACATTATTTTTAGAAAATAAGAAGAAAAATGGCTAATAAACAATTATTTGTGTAATAGAGTACTGTATTTCATCCGCCAGGAGGAAGAGTACGATTGTTTGTATACACATGGTATCAGATTAAGCTTAGTGATATCAAATTACAATATAAATTCTTTGTTAGTTGGAAAATTTTTTATAATTATTAAGTATTTGGTATTATTAGATGCAGAATATCATCAAGAATATAAGTATATAAACATTTTTTTATTTGATGACGAAATCATGAATAATTTTAAAAAATTATATAATGTTTACATATGCTAATTAGACCTAATTACTTTTGTATTTTTTATCTTTTGATTCTTTATCCAAAATTAAAAAATGATATCAGAATACAGTATATTTCTGACAAAATCCAATTTTTTTGTGCCAAAAAATTAAAATGCAAAAAAGTTATGGCAAAAAAACAAAATATCATAATTTTTTTAAATGGCCACGCTAGAGCTGTGGATGGTTAAATGAAACTTTCTTTAGGAGCGCAAAGGTTTAAATATAACAAATTTTTATATACTCTCAAATATAATGAGCAAAATCACTTCATCTTAAAAAAAAATTTTTTTTGTCTTTAATGGTTATAAAATTATATGAAATATATTAACCCTTTCCGCTCCTGAGTCAAGACGTACTTGACAGGCCGAT
>AYEL01049517.1:0-33195 GCA_000484575.1 Olivierus martensii | reverse complement strand
AATATATTAAAATAATATATTAAAAATTTTTACTGTTAACAAAAATATATTAATTTTTAAAAACTAATATTATAAAAAATTTGATTTTTTTCCTTTATAATAGAGACTAATATGTTCTCATACGAAAAAAATTGCATTATGTATGTCGATGGGAGGAATGCACTGTACTTGATCTTTAGTTCTATTTTTAACCCATTCACCGTTCTTCTATATAAATTAGTAATTTCGATAGTACATTACTCGCATTTTAAATCGATAGATTTATTTATTCTATTACAGTAAAGCAGATTTAATAAATGTGCGATAGATTAATCAAATAAACTATTTATATTATTACTCCATTCATAGTTATTTCGCAAACTTTGAATGTATATTATACAAATTTCGTAAGATCTCAAGAATAATTACGCATTGTAGAATAATATTATCTTTCCTTTTTTAGTATTAAAAATATGCAGAATGGTTGAGTTTAGTCTGTCGACTGAAACGTATAGACTAATCAGTCTGTTAACATGATTTAAGTTTTATCACTTTAAATGTATTTTGCGTAATCTATTCTAAAAGTTTATAAGTTAAAAAATTAAACTTAGAATATGATCTAGTTTATACAGTTTTACGAACTAAATACGAAATGAGATCTAAGTTTATCGTTAACCGCAATGTATAAGTACTCTATATCAATCATTGAACTAGTCTAAACCGTGCTCCAAATTGGCATTTTTATCCGAATTCTGTAATGATAAACATTCTTTTTTATGGTTTTTCAATAAGAAAAAACCTTGATCTAGACCGCATTTTCGTTATACAATGAATAAAACTAGATTAAAATGATACAGTGAGTTTAATTCCCATCCATAATTGTCACTTATTTGTATGTTAATGTGCTAATTTAAATTTTCTGATACTAATTTATGCATTAAAATTTAATTTCTAAAGTTTAAGTAATATTTTCTTGAATATTTTAAAGAAAACATGAATTTTAAACAGAGTATTATTCTGACGTAAATATATTACTTTATGAAAATTTAGTTGCGATATATTATGCACGCATTATAAAATTTTGTAGAGATTATCAAATAAAAAATTGATATCCGAATTTATATTACATCTTTAAAAGTTTAAAAACGTGGAATGGTTTTTTTCTTTGCGAAATTCACGTAAACCGCATTTCGAATTCCAATTTTGTCCAGTTTTGCCATCCATTTTGTATCGATTTTTCGTTAAAACTAATGCGATTTGCACTAAATTTGACATGGAAACCTACTAAAATAAATTTTCGCTTATATATACTGTATATATCCTTCCGTAAAATCCAGTTAAATACCACATAATGCTTTAAATTTCCTGGTTGTTTAGTCTTTGAAGATACAGTTTCCTGTATTTAATGAATTCAAACTGCCGCATTTAAGAGAATATTAAATTTAATCGAAGTATTACAAGGAAAAATATCGGTAGTTGAACTTTATTACATTATGCATAACATCATTTCATCGTACTAATTAAAACAATTTGCAATTTTAAATATTTTAATCATCGTCTTTCTTCGTCGCCATGTATATTAGCGCGTCGGGATGCAGGTGATATAATTTATATAATTTTATGCATTATCAGAATAATAATAATAATAATAATAATAATAATAATAACAACAACTGCTGGTCGTTAGCATTAAAGTAGATCGCGTTATTATGAAAGCAATCGAGAGTAAAATTGTTTTTGTGTAGATCAAATTCGTAATTTTTATCTTTCGTTTATCGCAACTAGATATAAAATATATATTTAATAAATTCGATAACTAACAATAGTCATTTTATCGAGATGAACATATTTTTTTTAAGTTTTAGAATCATTTTGATATCAAATTTCTTTTTTTTTTTTTAAATATAATTTTCTTGTTGTATCATAATACTGTAGCATAAAATATTGCTCATTATATCATCCCTTTTGCTGCTACTGCGTCATTGTATCATACACCAAGGGATTGCGCAAATACTAAAGGAAACAAATCATTTAGACAAAAAAAATATATATATGTATCGATTGGATATATTAATACTTCTACATATTCACAATTTGAACGAGTAAAAATGATATTTGGCAATACCGTTGTGGTTTTGGGCGGTAGAAAAATGATTTTTATCTTATATTTTACAAGTACTGAAGTAAATATTAGGCGCATTCGTCATGACCGTATAAAATAATCAAAAGTATTATAAGTAACGTTATACTACACCGACAGTTCATATATCGTGTGTATTCGATGACAAATAGTGTGAATAAAAATGGTATCCATCCACACTTCAACTGTAGAGAAAGCCATCTTGATACGCGATGTACACTACCTCCTATGCCAGAGTCATTTAATGCGTACACAATGTACACGTATATATACTGGCAATGGCGAATAGATAGTGGTATACACAATGCTTAATAAGCATAAAAACATTTACTGTGTTGCAAGCTTCGTTTTAAATATCGTCGACAGATTTTTAATTTCGGTTTTTAAATTCGCCAGATACTGGAAGAATAAATTTTGAGTAATTTTATTCTTCAGTTGTATCGCACATAACAATTTCCACCAAACAACAGATAAAATTTAAAAATTGGATAATTATTTTACGAATTTTCATGCGAATGATGATAACGATGATTTATCAATTTTATTACAAAATAGTCTCTTATTTTAATGCTTTATAGTAACAATGATGGATAAAATATCTAAAATAGGTTATGAGGATTGATGAACGGGGAAATGCATTGCAACGTTAACATTAAAAGAATTAATAAAACTACTGTCTGTATACGTTTTATTGTATGCTGAAAAATTGCTTTATTGTTACATAAGCATCGAAACGTCTGGTAGTAAGTAGAATGTATTTTAATAATGGACAAATCAATCATTTTTTAAATATTTTTAATAAAGATTTTTTTATGTTGAAAGAAAATGTAAGATATTATTAATTTTTACGTCTAACATCCAACAATTTTCAAGGTTATTAATAAAAAAGCTCTAGGCAAGAAAATTCTTGCATAACGGGCAGCTGTCCTTAATCTCTCTTGCAAATGTTAAGAGAATCTCTTTGTCCTACTGATCTTACTACTATACTCAGCAGCAATTTAAAACGAAAAGAAAAAAATCTTTCTTCAATTTCGTTTTATTAAATGGTGTAAAAGTAGGGCAATTGTTCTTTTATGATCGATTTTTTTTTTGTTTCTTTAATTACACTTCTTAGAAAAAAAAAGTCTATTAGGGAATTTTACTTTAGTTTCCTGATATATAAAATGCCATATATATATATGGCATTTGATAAACAGAAATTTCTTAATATTTAGATTAAACAATCAGATGAAAAAATAAAATAAAAAATGAGGATTTAAAAATTTTTTATCTTTATACAACGAAATAAATAAAAATCTTTACAAACAGAATAATTAACGTCTGATTAACAAATAATAAAATGTATTTGTTTACCTGATTAACGTCTGATTAACAAATAATAAAATGTATTTGTCTCAAAATTTACAAAATCTTATATATCGTCTGCTTTGTAGATAGATAGACCCCTGGCGAAAAAATACTAATATATATGTGTGTGTGTGGTGTTTTGTCTCAAAATTTACAAAATCTTATATATCGTCTGCTTTGTAGATAGATAGACCCCTGGTGAAAAAATACTAATATATATGTGTGTGGTGTGTGTGTAATCGTCTACCCGTTAATTCACTAAAAATTATTTAAATCGAATAATAATTTAGATATTAAAATTTCCTTTTTAAATATTTAAGCGAGTAACATTCCTCCTGGTTATTATTAATTGATAACCTATTAATTTTGAATAGGAAACCGCAAAATATAAATTTTCAATTAGCTCTACATCTTCGTTCATTCTGCAAATCATCGAATAAAATAATGCTGAATGGGCAAATATTTTTATATTTTTAGTTTCGATAATAAGTATTATAGACGGAATTTATCACGAAATTAATATTTTCGTTTTATTGCGCATTATTTATGCTAAGTTACTGATTTCATAATAACAGATTTTAATTTATGCTTTTAAGAATTTTATGACGCTTACAGAACTTACTTTCTTTTTATAAGAAACGCCCTTTATATCAAAAGTGCAAAAACATTCGCTTTTGTTAAACTTTTTTCTACATTATAATTTATCTATATAATCTATCTATATAAATTATAATTATATCTAAATAGCATAAAAAAGAATAAATTTAAATTCATAATTATTTATTTCAGGAAAAAATTGGCAGATTTAAAGTATCTTAACGAGTTTGAATTAGACAGTAAATAATAATTAATCATTTTGAAAGTTATTGATCATAATATCATTTTTTTAATTAAATAATATAGATAGTTTATCATTTCTATTTATCACTGTTGAAGAAAATAAGTAAAAATAATATTAAAAATATATTTAATTAAAATTAATCATATAATACTGTAATTGGAAATAGTAAAAAAGTGCCTATTACTTTTTTAATATTTTGATGGGCATATCATTTTTTTCGCCAGGGGGCTATCTATCTATAAAGCAGACGATATATAGGATTTTGCAAATTTTTAGACGAATGAAGGTAAACAAATACATTTTATTATTTGTTAATCAGACGTTAATTATTCTGTTTATTAAAATTTCTACTTATTTCGATTATAAGGAGTAAAAATTTTTAAATCCGCATTTTTTATTTTTTTCATCTGATTGTTTAATTTAAATATTATGCAATTTTTGCTTATCAAATACCAGCCTTAATAAGCATTCGAACCTATCTAAACGCAACATATTTCATCATAGATCCCTATCTTTAAACCCGTCACATAAATTTCTTCAAGAAGAGAAATTCTCAATACTTCGCAATTAATTTCGTAATAATATTTTGTCAACGTATAACGAAAACAATGTATAATTTAATTAAGCAGCCATTTTAAAATGTTAAAAGTCAAGATTCAGTTTTTAAAAAATTAATGTTTAATTTTCTGCTAAAAAATAATAAAAAAAAGAAAGGAAGAAACTCTCCAGTCTATCTTTTTCTCTCATGAGATTATTATTAAAACTCAGTGTCGTCTCTTATATAAAAGTTATTGCTCATGTCAGTATGCACTGTGCCTCTTGAGAATATTGGTAAACGGCTGACGTCATTGATAGATAAAGTCCATTTTAAAGTAAAAATTCGATTGCTGAGCGATACAAAAACTGTTAAATCCATTTTAAATTAACTAAATTGAATTTTCGCGAGATAAAAATAAAATGATTTGAGACTGTCGCGAGAATTATGTAAGTACAGAATTTTTATTCCTATTTTGCCATATTGTTTAAAAGATTATCGTGCACTAATTCCTTTATATCCATTTAACCGAAGATACCAAATGACAGAAATTTCATATCAGGTATATGTCATTATATAAAAGGATCAAAATTATCTTTTGTAAAGATAACGTGCCATAAAATTTTGAATTATGTTAAATTTATTTCAGAAAAAATTGGAAGATTTAAAGTCCATTAACATGTTTGAATTAGATAACTAAATAATAATTGGATAGCAGCATTTTTAAAATTATTTTTTAAATTAAACATTATCATTTTTAATTATTATCGTTGAAGAATATTAGGAAAAATTATATTAAATGTTACATTTAATTAAAATTCACAATATAATAATTGAAAAATAATTAAAAATACAAAAGACCAACAGTATTTTCATAGTTTGAAAATTTTTTCGCCAGGGGGCTATCTATATGCACAGCAGACGATATACAAGATTTGTAATTTTTTTTTACGAATGGAAGTAAATAAATATTAATTATTTTTTAGCCAGACGTTAATTATTCTGTTTATTAAAAACGCTGTTTATTTTCTATGTATAAAGGTTGAAAATTGTTAGAAGAACATTAGTGAAAATAAATTTCTCATGTGTTTTCTACACGTGCGAAGATAAACTACACTTCAAGTAATGACAGAATATTCGTCCAAACATCATGTCTGAGGTCGAAGTCCCTTATTTAAACAGGAATAACAGACAGAGATTTTGTTGTGAAATATAATGAAACCATGTTGATTACGATGACCCGAACAATTTGCAAACATGAAAGTTGATAATTTTAATAATTGTATGTAATATTTAATTATTTTTAATTTACCTTAGTTTCGTCATTTATGAATGTTTTATTTACTATTCATTTACTAGCCAATTTATTTATTAACGATATTTTTCCAAAAACATTCAATACAGTATTTTAAAAAAGTAATAATTTGATAAAATTATTTAAAAATTCTATTTTATCCTTTCAAATAAAATATACAGTATATTATAAATATGATATTCAGGTTATAGTTAATTGCTAAACATGAAAAATTAATAATTGCCATAATTATGCGTAATTATTATAATTTTATTATTTATAAACGTTCAATTACTTTTTTATTCATAAAATTGATAAAAAATGTTTCTAACTATTATCATTATATAATTATTAATTAATTAAAGAAAATATAAATGTATTGAATAAAAATATAGGGCCTATATAATTTCAATATTAAAGCAAATTTTTTGATAGAAGATATTTTTTTGTATTATTTGCATTTTGTCTTCTTCAGATTGCTAATATTATTGCAAATACTGTAATTGCAAAACTTAAAAATGTAATTGTATGAATACGTCAATTATAATTTTTATGTAATTTCTTAATTTTTAAGATTTTTTAATAATATTTTTAATATTTTTCAAATTCTGTTTATAAATATTTTTTATAAAATCAACTTTCTGGAATTAGTAAAACATTATTCCATACTTTAAAAAAATAAGATATTCTTTAAGAAATTATTTGGCATTTATCGTAATTATTATTGCAGTTGCATTTAAATATTTTTGAATATAATGAGAAAACTTGAAAAGCGACTAGTCAACTTTCTGGAATTAGTAAAACATTATTCCATACTTTAAAAAAATAAGATATTCTTTATGAAATTATTTGGCATTTATCGTAATTATTATTGCAGTAGCATTTAAATATTTTTGAATATAATGAGAAAACTTGAAAAGCGACTAATTGTAATAACTGTATGCAAACTTTAATTAATTTTTCTTATTTAATTATTCTACTTCGCCATAATTTTATTATTTAAACAATATTATATAATATCTGAATCATTATATACGGTATCATGTGAATTTTTAATATTGCAAAATTTCGTAAAATTACTAAAAGCCCTTATAATTAAAAATTAAGAAATTAAAAAAATTATTATTTAAGAAATCTTATTATATTCCTCATTATAAATTTTAATTATTGTTCATAATAGCACATTTATTATTTAACTAATTAAACTGTAATTTAAATCTAATTATGATGTATAGAATTATTTAAAAGTTTAATTTTAAGATTTCTAAATTAAGTATGATTTTTATTTTTTAATTCTTATGGATTTAAATGCCCATAAGAATTCTTTCATTTTATGGATTTAAAAATCCATAAAATGAAAATTAATCATAATTTATTTAAAATGACGATTATACGAGAATATTCTCAAAATTCTATTAGGATATAAATAAATTATTTAAATAATACAAACTTTAAATGTAAAACTATAAATAAAATTTACTCTATATGATTATTTAGAATAGCTTATTTATACTTCTATTAAAAATTAAAATCAAAACTAGAGTATAATGAATACACGCTATAAAATGATGCATGCTATTTTTACATTCTATTCCATAAAATTTCATCAAATAGTCTTTAGTAAGTCTGCTAAAAACATACAAGTTTCAATCGGCCAGTGGCAGATAATTTAATCTGCACATAAAGTATTGCTTAAATAATTTACACCATTTACATTTACATTGGATATTGCAATATTAATGCATTGTAAGCATATTTTGATTATTTACATATTTTCTCGTTATAAATATTAAACATAAGTTTCTTTTACATTCTAAAACTATTTACTGTATATAATTTATAACTTTTATAAAAAAAAAACTCTTTTAATATATTATATTTGTTATACAGTATAAAAATCTATGACAGTTAGGTTGAAATTTATGATTACATGTTTTTGGAAAAATTTTAGTTCAGTATTTGCGAATTTTAAAAATATATCAAATAAATATTTATACATTGTTAAACTTGCATAAACATTTTAAGCAATCAGGAAGAAATTTTCGAAAATGCGCAAATGTTTCTAGTAAATGATTAAAAAAAATCTAAAATCTTGAATTTTTGCCAGAATTCTCATATTTAGGGGTAATTCGTGTATGGAACAATGCATTTTAATATACTTAAACGTTGATTTTTTATGTGTTTTTATAATTATCATTTGAAAATTATTTCTCTTGTAGGTATTCGCAAGTAAGCTGTTTCTTTTGTTTTTCTTTAAAATAACTTTTTATATTTTTTCCTATTTTTGTTGTTGGCACTTTATCTTTCTTTTGCTTGCGTTTTCTTTTCTTTTTTTATTTTGTTTATTTAAAATTGCGTCATTCATTGCTATGGCATTATTCCAATAAAATGCGTACTTTTGTTCTGAAGGAAACATGTGATAGGGACTATTATTATTCAATATAAACTTGCCAAACTAATCACGAATCTGAGTATCATTCAAAATTTATAAATTTGAATTCTCGTCAGGTTATAACTCATTCTGATTTTATCACCGAAACGCAAACTTGCAGATTTGTTCCTAATGTTTCACCCTACTTCCGGGTGAATAACTCCTGTCACTTTTAACCAGATGGCGTTCAAAAACCAATGTACTGTACAGTAAAGTAAACCTGTGATTGCATTTGTACTATGTATTATAAATCATTATGTTCAGTTTAGAGTTTGTAATGGTTTAATGAATTTTCTTTAGAAGAAATTCGCGAAAATTCTTATCCTTTTAAAATAATGATATCAAAATACATTTATATGCAATTTCAGTTCTTGTAAATCATGTGTCCGATTTATTTTCTTATAATTTGCATGAAATTCTGAATACTTGCGTGATGCGTGTCTAAGTATATATACAACCTAAGGAAGCAAAGTTATTAATTTTTTGTTTAAAGTGCTAATCAATACTTATTTAATTCGCACGAAATATTTATATTATTAATGAACGTATGAATATATTATTTTACAAAATTGAATTTATAGATAGAATTTAGGAATTAAAATCAGTATAATTTCCATGTCAGCCGATAAATCTGAATTATTGGAAATAGTAAATGTCACGAAAGTTAGAATAACTATATCTATATATATAACTCCCAACATATGAAATCGTGTTTGGTATATGTATTTTAGTAAGAGTTGAATCGTTAAAAGATTTATCACGAGTAAATCTGCTAAAGCTAGCAGTCAGACAGTACGATATCCCTTACAGAATCTAAATTAAGAATACTGCAATATATATACGGTAACGGTAAACCGTTGTATAGAAGTGTATAATTATTTTTGATTAGTTTCTTTCCTTATAATATAATAATCGATTTTCTTTAAAAAATCAGACCATAGGTAATTACCAATTATCGACTGAAATGTCGATGTTATTCTGAACAAATTCACGATTGACACGATACACACGTGGATGGTCTTTGATTGACCGTTGTCATGGAAACTCCTAAGTAAGGTATTTTTGGTCCGAGGAATAAATTGCGCCCACTTATGTAACTTAATTACTACAACTTTCCAACTGAATAAATAATTACAAGGGATTTTAATGATTTTCATCTTTTTTCTTTTCTTTTTTTTTTTTAAATTAAATTCTAAGCGATGTTGTCGTCTCCGAAATGTTATTTCTAGTATTTTGAATAAAATTAACAGTTAATTTATTTTTCAATAAAATGGATCAGTGATGTAGCAGTATATCTAAAATTGCATTTTAATGATACAAGAATTGGGCTACAGTAAAAAAAACTATATTATTCAGTGATATAAGAATTGAGTTTTGAATTAAATCTGCATCAGCAAATACTCAATTTTTTGGTAAAATAATCCAAATACAGTGCAACTTTATGTTTCTGAATGCAGTTTGTAGTATATTCATCATCAATATAGTATAGAAATAAAATTAAAATCTGCACCAAACAATAATATAAAAAATACATAAACATGGTTTATATATAAATAAATAAAAAGCAGTCTAAAATACAAAACTTGGGATTTTTATTTAATTTTTTAAATATAATTTAAAAAAATATTATCTATACCAATAAAAATCTGGCAACAAAATCATATAAAAACATTCAGATAGTGTTATCATAGTAATAAACTCTAATACTGCTAATAAATTTCATTAAATAAATTTAAACTAACAACATATTACTATCTTAAAGAAATAAAGCAATATTTGTAAAGATAAAAATCTTTAAATGATAAGATTATTTTTATGCATAACTTTGAAACTACTTGCATGAAATTAAAAGCAATAATATACTGTACAGTATTTTTGAAACAAATTGTTAACTTTATAAAAGTATTATTATAATTGCTACTTTTACTGTTTTAAATTCGTCGAAATATTCAGTTTTATTATTAATTTCTACAAAATATTCACTATTTAAGAAGCTATTATTGCTAAATTTAAAACAAATGCTAATTTAACTGTTATATATGTTACAAACATTTAATATTTATTATTATATTAAAGCAATTCTTAAATAAAATAATAAGATGAAATTCTTTTTAAAATATTAATAGTTGAGGTCATTATCACGAGATATAATCTAATTCTTTTTTAACTCTCATAAAAGGACGATATAAAACGTTTAATAGCATTCGTTTATTATGTGAGTGTTAACTTCTAAACATCTGGTAGTGAAAAGCACAAAATAAAGCAATCTGCATGACTAGCTAGAAACAAAAATTGATTTAAATATATACATTATAACAATAATATTTCAACTGAAACTAATACCGCCACAGTAAAATTTTCTAAACAATACTATTTGATAATAAAAACAGTAAAATTATTAATATTTGATCTTGCATTTGCACAGTATATATGTATAGTATATACTATACATAATTATTTTAAAGTCAAATTCATTCTTTGCGTTTTCATTACACTAGATACTTGTTAAATACGTGGCATTTAGGAATTTAAATATAATAACTGGTCAAATATAATATAGGTCAAGAAAATATGGTCAGTAGGGCTTTCTATATATAGAGCGCAATGATTTATCCTAATTTTATTGTTCCCTTAAACTAAATTATGTTGATCTAATTTAATGAAAAACTATTTTAATAAAATTTCCAAAATTATGAATGTTTTATATAATTGTTTTAGTGATATAAAATTTATGACTTACGCATTTATAATAGTTAAGAAAGTAATTTTAAATGATTATACAGTATTTAATATACTAGGCAGTATAACGATAAAAATTTGGATATAATAAATTTTTTTTTTTTTCACATATTGTAATATACTATAAATTTATTGTTCGCTATTAACGATTAAAATCAATAAATGAACGTCAATAACTTTCTGTTTCTGTAGAATGCTATAGGATATGTTTTAATAAGAAGAAAAACAACCACTCTACATAAGTAATTACTATATTTACGAGAACATTTTAATGATTGAATAGGTACTTACAATGCAAGCTTTAATATTAGATATAATTTAAAAATAATAAATAGCTTGTTAACCACTATATTTTATTAAGTTTTCTAATTATAGCAGAATGACAGAAAATATTAAATCATGATTTAGACTTTATTTAAAATATACGTATAAAGGTAAATATCGATCTATCAGTTATTAATAATCTCTTTCAAGAAACATTTATATGTAAACATTGTATTTAATTGAACTATATAACGTGAAAATTAAAATCGAATTAATGTGTTATTTAATTCTCCGTTTTCAAAGTTAATTTTACTTCTAAGTTAGTTCATTTCTGAGGTATTTATAGGCACCTAGAAGCTTATAAAATGCTAAATAAATAAATACGGTAAATAAAAGCAAAATAATATATGATTTTGATTTCGATAATATTGTTAATATTAACATTCTCGATATAGTATACATTGATTATTATTTTAATATAATTTTTATCAGCTAATATAAAATCAGTTTTTGATATTTAAAATATATCTTGTTTTTCACGTTTTTAATTCTCTTCATATTTTCAGTTTAATTAACATAAAAGCTGATATAAGCTTTTATAATTTATCTAACATTTTATTACTTAAACACGTTTTATAAATTATAAATTTATGAAAAAGCACGTTGCATTATTTCAATTAAATGTAATTTAGTTAAGTTTGCATTTATATCGAATTTTCTTTCACCTTTGCTTTTTTCTCCAAAGCAAAAGATATTTAATTTGATGTTGAAAATAATATTCAAATGCTGTACTGTACTCTGCATTAGTGCACAATTTACATCCGTCTTCGAAATGTCAACATAGTTTCACTAATACTGATTTGTCAAGATAGCATTAGAAGAATTGTCATAAAAATTCAAGAAAATAACAGCAATTATATTTCTAGAATTTTTTGGAAATATGCTGATATTGTTGAAGATCTTAAAATTTTGAAAAATATCTAATCTGAATCGATCATAAATTTAAAATTAATAATAATAATTACTAGTAAGCTATCTGAAATCGATAAACTTGACTAAAAATGTTATTTTTAAATTCGAATTACAGTATCTCATGATTTACAGTCGTATTGATTTAAAGGTTATCTAAAGTTGCACAAAACTAAATCATCACGTTGTTAGGATTTTTTTTAAACTTTATCTACAGTTGTAAAATTTTTGATTAATTCTATATGCAACAGACACTAAATTATAATATTTATATTTTTATTAATATAACGATTACCATATTTCAATCAGGTAATTATTTAACATCATTAAATGAAAAAAAACAAATGAAAATTCAAAAATATACTTATTATTAACTGAAAATTTCTTTTTATGAGTTAAGTATTGGTGATTATATTGCTGTAGCATACATACTATATAAGAGCGAAAGAAGAGCTTAGTTGACGTCAGAACTTACAGGTTTGATTACGAAACAGTTTTTCAATCTTTCGAAGTGACAAGTATATTTGCGTACGTAGGAGAGATAAGCATTTAAGCAAGAATTTACAATTAATCATCTGTTAACAAAATTATTTCTATTAAAACTACTCTATCATTATTAATCTATCTTATTTTTCATAAACTCCATAAAATTTATTTGATAAATATAAACGTATATATCGTTTTTGTGTTTAATATTATTCATGTTCCCATTAATTAACATAATCATTTTATTTATTCTCTTCTGGAGGATATGCAAATTGCTTAATGTAATGGAGAGAATTGGTTTAAATTAGAAAATGGTTTGCTTACGTCATACAGATGCAGTACATCGTACTATTAATGGTGGTGATTGGTTATATATAAATCGTTGGAGTTTTATCAATTTTTCACTTGATCGATAGTTCTTGGATCTCTCAAGGATGCTGAGAATTACCTTAATGTACTGCATAAGAGCTAGCTGCGCTATATTTTATTATTGTAATTGCTATTACTGTATATTTATTACTGCAAAATATCAGTATTTGTTCAAAGAAATTAAAAACAAAAATAAAAATTTCATCTTTGGCAATACCGTAAGCCTTATTTTCTGGAAAAGTAATAATATTAAATGTACTGAATGAAGAAAAATGAATTAAATTATAAAAGAAAAATTTTTAAGTTAATATTTTAAACTGCGTTTAATTAAAAACTGTTTCTTTTATATCCGGCTTTGTTTTATTTCTTTTTTTTTTATATGATGGAAGTATGCGATCAACGACCTTAATCATACTCCAAAATACGTCAGAATTTACAGGGTAATTACTTACAGATTACCAAAATACGTCAGAGTTTATAGGACCTACCTTGCATATACTTCTTCAGGGTTGTTAACACAAGCTCATAAAAAAATTTCATTCTTGTGATTAATAAAGCCCAAAAAAAATAAAATTAAAAAACTGAATAATCAGAAATTCCAAATTATAGAATATACTTTATTTTATTGGTCGCATAAAGAAAAACCTTTTAAATTTATTGGAATTTTTGATAAAAATAATTTAAATGAAATCGGAAACATAGCAAGCTCAGATAATCTTAATAGTGTAAATCCAGTAAAGTTTATTATAGGATATATAATTTGTAAAAAAGTTTTTTTTTTTAATTTCGTTGGTGCAATGTTTAATTCATTTTATTCTTTAACTCATTATTAAGGAAAGTAAGATAATCCGTCATTATATTTAATAGAATTAAACTTTGCAATTAAGAACCATTAAAATTCAATTTTGTCGTCTTCCACATAGCTAATAAAATCAGAATGATATAAATCCGTATTCGTTAAGATTAAATAAGTTAGTGAAGTACGACACGATACGCTAGAATCATGCTATCTCAGAAACTTAATCATCTAGAAGCGGCAAGACTAAGTTAAATCAAAATGTTATCCACTTACTCTAAATATTTTGCAGAGTAACATTTTAAGTAATTTTTCCGCAGATGTTTTATGTTTAAAAAAGTAAAACGCGCAGACCCACTTTTATCTCATAAATCGTTTTTCTTTTTCCCTTTAAGAGGATCAAAAAATAGACTGGTACAAAACGCATTATATTTAATTTTTTTTTTTTTTTAGCTACAGTACTAATCTAGAGTTAAAAAAATAAATACAGGTGTTACACTTACTGTAGGCCTATACCCGACACAAGTAGATATCACTTAAACATTAAATTAAGAAAGAGGTCGCTAGAAAGTTCGATACATGCTTCTTCACATGCACTGACCTAAATCCCATCGAATCAATGAATTCTTAGGTAATAGGTGAAACACGCTACCAATAGACCTCAATACTAATCGAGTAAAAATAGTTAATTTCTATTTTACAAATATTCAAATTCCAGTTGGAATTGAGAAAAAGTTATTTTTGAAGCATTCCGGTAACAAAATTATCGACTATAGAACTTTTTTTTAACTGCTACTCTCTTACGTCAGCGATACTTTCAATGACGTCAATGTCGACGCATTTCTAAAATTCGTATTTTAAAAAGATATGGAAGTATTAACCTTTAAATATATGCAAACTTTTTATACAATAGAAAAAACTTACTTTTTTCACTTTAAAATTGACTGGTATTTTTTGTTCTTCGCTTCAAATTCGACTTCCTAATTGATAAAGTGACTCTCACTTTGATCACTTAGAATCACGAAGGTATTAAAAAAAATAAACGGTTAAAAATAAACACAGTATTTCCGAAATATTCCAGTTATAAATTTCGAAATGTCGATCTTTAAACTATTGTTAAAACACAAAAGACACTTCCGATGTTAGTACTGTTCGGTTTGAAGTTATAAAAAAAATGCTGATATATATATATATATATATATATACAGTATATATATTTAACTATAAACGAACTATTACGGCCTAACAAATATTTACAGGTAGATGTTATAAAGTAGGACGAGTCATTTCATAGAATAAATGCAATTTTACTAAAATAGAAATACTCGGATAATGCTAATCAGTTTATTGTCGAAGTTTTTAAAGTCATTAAAAGAAATGAGGATTTAAAATTTTTTTAATCTGTTTTATTTAGGCATGAGCTAGAAATTTATTGGTGCATTAAGATTTTTTTATGTTAAAATTAATCCGTAATTGTATATATCGTAATAATAAAAAGAATTCGAACAACGAGATCAGTAAAATATTAATTTTAAATCAAATACATATAAATATTAGAGCAACAAAGTTTTACATAGTAATTTTAGTTCTGCCCTTTTCCTGTCAATTTAGGTAATATAATCGTTGTGATACTATTGCAAAATTCGACCCTGGTGATTTGAAAAAAGAGGCGTTTAAGTATAATACAATGTATAATGTTTTGAGAATTACCTCATATTTAAACTTTTCAAAAATTACAGTAGACTGAAATATTTTAAATCCAACGTATCACAAATTTTAAAAGATTTATAGCACTACTTAGTATTGAGGTCTATTGGTAGCGTGTTTCACCTATCCTGAAATAAATGTATACAGTTTAGTAATTGATTCAAATTTAATTTCATTAATTCAGTAACTGGATCATTATGATCTTAACATTTTAAGCTATTTAGTCTTTTTTTTAACAAAATTGTTCGTGTTATGATATTTCATTACATATTTCTGAGACAAAGTATATTCCTGTATTAAAATGTTTTAAATCAGTATACATGCAGATTACAGGATTTAATTTTGGAAATTTCTATGATTTACAGAAAAATTTTTATATATATTGTACTCTTCGTATACGAGGAGAGAGTAAAAAGTTCTTACCTTCACCATATGATATGTTTACTACAAATCTGTAATAATAAACAATGATAGATTATTATTTATAAGTTCTGCCTTATTAATACCCATATCTTTGTTTTGACAGATCCTGTTTAACCGGAGTTAGAAGCATGGTAGTAGGTGTCATGCTGGACAAAATTGAGTATCGAACCGTGATACGGTTCCTTCTTCTTCAAGGGAAAACTGCATAATCCATGGAGATGTCAGCTGTATATGGCGAGGAATGTCTATCATTACGAGACTGAAAGGATGGAAACGGGAATTCAGATGTGGTCGCATCAACTAAAGGATGACCCGAAGAGGACATCCAGCAAAGTCATTTTGTCTGTTTTTTTCGGACAGTAAAAGGTGTCATATTGACAGATTACTTACATAATGGTCGACAATAACAGGGGCATATTACAGGAACTTGCTACAAAAGTTACGGGACAGTATCAGGGAAAAAGGATGATTTGCTGTCAAAATATGCGCTACTAGTAGCTGGCAATGTACCTACCTACACACCGAGCTGTAGAAACAGTCATTTTCCTTGCAAATATAGCAAACCTTGCCCCATCCCCTATATTCTCCTGACCTGGCAACTTCAGACTTCTTCCTGTTTCGAAATATGAAAAAGCAGTACGAGGAAGAAATTTCTTCGATGATGAGGTCGTGATTACTGTTGTAGAGAGCTGGTTCGCCTCTAAATCTGCCGACTTCTACAAGATGGGATTAAACAACTGTTCCAGAGGTATGAGAAGCATGTGGCCCTAGGTGGTGGATATGTAGAGAAGAAAGAGTTGGAGGACCAAATTTTAGATCCCTAGCATATCCATTTCATGTTATAAGTAAGAACTTTGTCCTCTATTCGTATATACACACAGCGTCGGATCAAAACTTCTGGTCCCTGAACTAATTTGACAGCCCTAACTATTCATATACCAAAAACTGTTTCAAAAATTTAAATTTGAGATATTAATTTTTGCGAGAAGAAAGTTTTATTTTAACTAGAAATATAGTTTGCGATTCATATAAAACTAAAATTAAAATATTTTATAATATAGCTCTGTATTTGTATCCTCAGCCAGTGCCTATTTGACTTTTCCTAGATCCAACTATATACTGTATTATGTAAATATATAAGCATTATAAAAACTCAGTTTTAGTCCAGTGATTGATTAAGTCGATTCTAAATTTTAGGAAACGGACATTTAAATGTATTGCAGAATCATAATTTCAGAAAAACTTCAAATTTATAAGCATTATAAAAACTCAGTTTTAGTCCAGTGATTGATTAAGTCGATTCTAAATTTCAGGAAACGGACATTTAATTAAATGTATTGCAGAATCATAATTTCAGAAAAACTTCAAACTCACTCCAATATTCTTAGAATATCATAAAATATTGATATGTTGTCCCGTAAATTTAAGCATTTACTACAATCCTAAAATCTCTACATTGTAAAATTTGAATTTTAAATCAATATTCGCGATAAGTAATATTTTAACACCCACTTATTTAATATTCATTGCAGTAATGAAAATCTTGAGAGAATTAAAGGTTAAGAGAAACTATATATCCACCTACATAAAATTATATTATTCTAAATATAACTTGAATTACTTTTGATATTATAAATGTGGGTTTTCCCTACTAAATTTTGAAATCGGTCGACAGTTTATGTAAATTCCGGAAATTAAGATAAAATTGCTTGTAATCATGACTAAGATTTTTAGTGTAATTTCTAGGTTACTTTTGGTTTCATTCATTGAAACTTTGAGGCGCGTCGTAAATGGAAAATGTGAACATTTCACATTTTCCATTTCTATTTACACAGGCAGCAAAATTTGTTTCAACATCAAAGGCAAAAAATTCCATGAAACGTCATAACAGTTATTTGTCTATCAATCTCGTATCTTTAAGTGTGAAATTCCTAGTTATCACAGTCTCCTCCATTGATAGCTTTTAAGTAAATATTGACCTTTTTTTTTCTTCCAGATCCGTTTATAGTTCCAATGACAGACACCAATACTCGGAATTTTTAATGTATATTTGATTTATGAATGGCGAAAGATAAAACATTGCACATGAATACATATTTAAACGTGTATCGCAGTTTCTTTTTTAAACAATGAAAATTGAACTATTTTAAATTACCGCCATCTTTCGTAGAGAGAATGAAATGTGTAAATTGAACTTTGGTATTATGGCGCCATCTAGTTGTTAAAATGATAATACTTATATTTGATTTACTATAGCTTGGATTTAGTGATTTATAATATTTAAATTCTTGCAAAATTCTTTAAATCTATACATATACATTATATATATATAAAGATGTACTGGTTATGCTAAAAATCTCTTCTTAATAATTTAAAAATATTTATTTAAAGGTCATTTCAAACATTTGTATGTTAATACTGGTAATATCCAGTTTATGGAATAGAATTAAAATATATCAAATGAATTTTTTTCATATAAAGATGTACTGGTTATGCTAAAAATCTCTTCTTAATAATTTAAAAATATTTATTTAGAGGTCATTTCAAACATTTGTATGTTAATACTGGTAATATCCGGTTTATGGAATAGAATTAAAATATATCAAATGAATTTTTTTTGAACTTTTCTTCTTCAAAATTTTAATAAAAGGCTTTTATGATTTGGATTCTTTCAATATATAAAATAATCCAATATTAAATACTTGAAGATGCAAAGTATTGTAATATTATTAAAATTATATTTTTTATATAGCCTTTTATCATCAGATCTTTGCAAAATATTAATGCAGTTCTTATTAATGCTTAAAATAATCTTATTTCGGGATAGTATTATTTAAATATTCTTCAAATTTTCAATTTAAAATCATTGGATTTTTCAATTTCTATTTTAAGATCTTCAATCTAATGTCTCCAAAAAGAAAAGTTAATATAAAAACAGCAAGATAATTTAAAGGCACACATAAATAGATTTTAAATATGCAATTTCTTGCAGCTTTTATGTAAGAATCCACAAAAAAATTTAACAGTATTTTCTCTCATAATAATCAAGCTTTAATTAAGCTTGATTATTATGAGTATTTTCTTGAAGAAATCATTGTATTTGATTTTTATACAAAAACGTATTTATAAATATTTATAATATACAATATTTTTGTTATAAATCTTATATGTCATTTTTTTTATCTTTAAATATTTTAAATATAGATATATTGTACTGCAATTGAAATATTTAGATTTGTGAATTTTTCTTATAAGAAAATAAACTTATACCAGTTTCAAAAACTTTTTACTTAATTCAAAATTTGAGATCCACTCCTTGCATTCTGTCAGCTTTTTGAATCAATCTTACTGGTCCCAACAACAATTTAATACAAAATATTGATACCATTAAAATATTAATAAAAATAAATCATAAAACAGAATTATATATATACTATCACCACAGTAAGAAGTATAACTTCTTATAAGTTAATTGTTAAAATATAAGTAATTAATTATAAGAATACAAAAATTTAACAAAGTAACAATTTAAGTGTAAGATGAAAATTTCTGGCAAGAAAATCTTTTTAAAGGAAGAATAGAATATCAAATAATCAAAAAAAGAATATAAATAAAATTGTTAGGAACATTACTCATTGAGCAAGATAATTTAAAGGTGCACACACAAATAGATTTTAAATATGCAATTTCTTGCAGCTTTTATGTAAGAATCCACAAAAAAATTTAACAGTATTTTCTCTCATAATAATCAAGCTTTAATTAAGCTTTATCAATTATTTTATATATATACATTATATATAATGTCAAAAATTTTTTTTTTTTTTATAATTTTGTGTCAAAATAAAAAAAATCCTACTTTATTAAATTAAAGGATGAACATCCATTTCAAATTTAAAATAGGAACAGAAATTTAATAATTGTTTTTTTAAAGCAGTATAAAAATTCAAAATGGAAACAAGATTTTCAGTTAGATGACACAGAATTCTCTTTTGGCAATATATTTTAAGCAGTTACTTAAATTCCTTAAAATGAAAATCCATACTTGATCAATTAAAAAAAAAATCAAACAACAAAATTTAATCAAAATTAAATGCATAATCTGACAAAGTGCAGAAGTGTTACTTCTCAGTTCAATCCATTCATATAGATTAAAAACTATTTCCTTGGTTGATGTATCATATTTGGTTTATTTGGTGCTGCCCTATATTCATGTGAAGGCATTGGTTTTGTATGAAATGCTTTTACAGCTTCTGTTGGAAAATCAGCATCTCCCTGAAAAAAATAAAAAATAATCAGCATTTGATATAAATAATAAAACTTATTAAAACAAATTTTTTAACTTAAATAATATTTAAGTAAACTCACAATATTATAAAAAATATAATCAAATTGTAAATTTGAATATAATTTTTATATTATATTGAAAGAATATATATTTTGTTATGATTAATATACCTATAAACGTCAACTTAATTATGTTTTTGTTTGATAAAGTAGACTGCACACATTATTTTGAAACTTTCATATATATATTGTCAGTTTTAAACTTGTATACAAGTTTATTTATGTATATTACACTGAAGCTTGCATATTAATAAAATGGAATAAAAATATTCAAATAAAAAATTTTAATAACAATAGTTATCAATTTCTGTTTTTTTTTTTTTTTTTTTTTTTTTTTTTTTTTTTTTTTTTTTTTTTTTTTTTTTTTTTTTTTTTTAGAATTGTTAAATTTATAAAACTTACTTTTATAACATTTTATTGAAAACATTTTTAAAATCTAATCAGCAATTTCATTTACATCTAATAGAAAACTTTTATTTTATAAATTGTTGAATTTGGCACTCTAGAAATATCTTAACGTATAAAATATTTTAAATCACAAAATGTTTTTGTTTGCTTAAATTTCACCATCTTCACCTGTCATGCATAAAATACATTATTCAGTTATAGTTACAATACAAGTAATTCTCAGTTTATGAATTCCTGAATTTATGAGTTTATATATATATATGGAGTATAAAAAAAAAATATGTATATTAATTGCAATAAATAAATTTTAAACATTCATAAAAAAGCATTTAAATCAACATACATATACTATATAATACATTACAATTGGTTTTGTAACAGAAACTTTGTCATCTGCTTCAAAATTGGAAAATTCAAAATGGTGGACAGGAAGTAGAAGCAGCATCTCTGGTTTTATTGGCAAATTATGCAAATAACTTCTATTCCTGAATTGTGCTTAAGATAGTAGTTCAATGCAGATGAACTGCTATCTTAAACTCATCTACTTATCTGTCAATAATAATGAAGAACAAAAATTCTTTAATATGACAAATAATTTCATTATTATAATAATTTGTTTGATTTTAAAACCTATATTTTCATTTATTTAGATAAATAAATCACTGTTTAATCATACTATTGATTTTATTGGCTTTACTTAATTTTATTATGGTCAAATTTCCTTGTACAGAATGGAACTCCAGGTTTTAATATTATGTCTATAAGAAATTGATTCTTGCTTAATGAGTTCTTACTTAATGAACTTCCTCCAGGAACAAATTAATTTGTAAAAGGTGGGAACTACCTGTAATTTAATTATTGCAGTAGCTACAGACCAAAAACAGAATTACGTAATCAAAAACATTTTGGAATCAAAGGTATTTTATATATTAAGGTTTGCTTAGATTGCTGAATTTGACTGATTTATTATAGTAATTTAAGTATTTATAGGGCTTATTTACATAGAGGTACATGAAGTGCCAGCTTGGGGCCTTGCAATCCAAAATCCATTTTTTCCATATTTACAAATGTTAGCTACAACTTATATATGAAGAATATTTTCTTTTAATCATTTTATAAATGAAATTATTACTTTTAACCTTTAAGATCTTAATTTTTCCAATTTGATATTTTTGAATTATTATTAACTAGTATTGAGAATTAAAAATTTTTTGAGTTTTTGAGATAATCTCATGTGTTTAGAATAATTATCAGTTATTAATAATTTGTATAAAAAACGATTTTTGTATTTTTTTCTGTTTGCATAACTTCTTTTTTAATCTGTGTATGGTCAAATGTCTGTATATACAGTAGCTGCAATGCAGACTGGTAGCCCATATTTTTTAATCAAAATTTCCATATCTTTTAACCAAAATTTATATATTTTTAAGATATACAAAAAGTGCCTTAAAAATATATAAAAACAAATAAATCCAAATTTACAAGCCAAATTTTAGCCCTTGAATTATAACGGAATAATTTAATGATTGGAAATAATTTGAACTAAAGTTAGCGCCATCTCGTAATTAGAATAATAATTAATTTTACTAAATCTATGAGTGGCGCCATCTATTAATTAATAATTGAACTCGAATTTTTAATTAATTTATCTGAAGAAAAAATCCGCCTTTTCCTTAAATATAAAAGGGGAATTTTTAACTAATTTCCCAGAAGAAAAAATCTGCCTCGGCCCAGGATCGAACCGGGGACCTTTGGGCTAACGTCCCAACGTCATAACCGCTAGACCACCGAGGCCAACAAGCAGATTGATTCTTCAGACAGTTATATTAATTTAGAAAGACACTTATATTAATTAAAATTTTATTGATAAATTTTAATAAATATATTTAGATAAATAATCATAAAAAATATTATTTATATATATAAATAAGATTTAAAGTTATAAAATGAATAATAAGTAAGCAATCCCTATATGAATTTATTTGCAATTCTTAACACATTATTGACCTAAAGAAATGAGCATTCAACATTGCAGACTGACAGTTTTTCAAGTATTTCTTTAAATTTTGTGGATTTCTGCATTCATCTGAAATTTTTAATGTAGAGAGACAAAATATTTTATATTCTGCATAAAAAGATGATTATTATTTTGAAGTAAAAACAAAATTTTAAGAAATTTCTAAATATTTTGCAATTTTCTTCTATTAGATTAAGCAGATTTTTTGTATTTTAATTTTTTATTAATGATAATGTCTATAAAGGATTCCTTTAACATATCCACAACTCTGCTTACCTCTAGAAAATAAATCTGATATAAAAAACAAGAATTGAAGCATGAACGTAGTGCTGGTTTGATTTTCTTGTAGAAAAATAAATACATTGAAAATTTGTTCCCAGATGGAAGCACTTGTATTAAATCCTTAGGAACAAGTGTTAAAATATAACATCAAAAGCAAAATTATTCCTATAATACAATTGTCTTAAAAACAGGTTTGGTCTCCAATGAGAAGAAAAAGGAATTATGCCCATATATAATATAGGCATGGTTGGAAACGAGTTAAAGAAATGATGATTTTCCATAAAATTCATTAACACTTCACTGAATCTGATGTTTTTCTCAAAAGTTTAAATTTTGTCAGTTTGTAAGTTGCTCAATTACAAAAGTTTTCAGGAAAAAATAATTTAAAATATTTCTAAAATTCAAATCATAACAGCTAAATTAATATTTACATTAGATTCATATTCAGAGTTTTTTTTAATTATTAAATTTTACAGAAAAAATTTCAAGATTATTGAAATTTATATCATCAATAAAAATTCAATGGGAAATTATAAGATGTAAATCCTCATGTTAGGCTAATTTTATGCCTAAATAATTTGATTCCAATAAATGAATATTTGCATTATTTCTTAAAAAAACACAATAATACAAAATATAGTATAATTTAAATAATAATAATTTTTTATGCACCAAGTTTTTAATTGACAAGTATTAAAATATTCAAATTAGATATATAACATATATTCCACATAAATATATTTGATCTTTATCTTCATTGAAAATCTGCAAAAAAAGCCATTAAGTGTGTCATTTCTGTTAGCTTATTTTTAATAAATTTATAATTTTGTGCATATTTGTATAAAAATTAATATTTCAACTTTCTTATATATTTTTCACAAAATCTTTGAAATGCATTTATCTTTAGCCTATAAAAGCTACTATATGATAGCAATGAATAATAATCATCTAGTATTTATATTTTTTAATGATGAAAATAAATTATCAATTATAAATTTCCAACATATTTTTGAGTTCTAATGCCTTGCAAAACAAATCTTCATGAACTCTTTCTTTTGGTTTATTTGATGATACAATTTCCATAGAAAAATACATAATTTATTGAAATTTTTACTTTCTAAAATATTTTTATATTATTTCTATATTGCTTTTTATCAAGTTACATCAATTTTCAAAAAATATACAAATCTGATATAGAAAAATTACAAAATCTTTAATCTTTATTGACATTTATTATAATTCTGATTATTTTAAGAATCTCTCTTAAACTATTAGTTCATTTCAATTAAAAATAGTCAAGAAAGGATAACTGATGCTTAGTGAACAAAGAAAACTTCACACTGAAAACTAATTGGCATAAAATAATCAACCAGTTACATATAACTTCTCCTGCACTTGGTACAGGCAATTGTTATTTATTTATGATTCAATATTTTGATGTTTTAATACAATATTTACAAGGAAACCATTTTATTAGTTTAATTTATTTATCCAATATTTAGATCAGTGATCCCCTCCAAAATCCAACTCTGCATCCTTGTCATGGGAGGTAACAGGGGTTGAAGGTTCAAACTGAACTTCATCCCTTTGGCTAAAGGACCTCTGGTACTGTCCAAACTAAGATTTATAGTTTCCTCTGCATATTTTCCTTATGATAGGGACAAACTTTCACCAACACCTGAATTTGTGCTTTTGACTGAGTTCTGTCAAAACAATCATTTTGATTTATTAGTTGGTGTTGATGCTAATTCTCATCATGTGATTTGGGGTAGCAAAGACATCAACCTAAGGGGGAAGTATTTTACTGGAGTTTCTGATGGGCACTAACCTCATTGTCTTAAATAAGAGCAATAAACCAATCTTTGTTGTTATTAACAGAAGGAAATCATTGACCTAACATTAGGGACTCAAAATATTTTTGACCTAATTGAAAATTGGCATTATCTGATGAGCCATCTTCATCGGATCACAAATACATTTGCTTCAATTTACTTAGTTAGGGTATGGTATTTAATCAAGTAACATACAGAGACCTGAGGATAACTA
This sequence comes from Olivierus martensii, assembly GCA_000484575.1. Taxonomy (NCBI): domain Eukaryota; kingdom Metazoa; phylum Arthropoda; class Arachnida; order Scorpiones; family Buthidae; genus Olivierus; species Olivierus martensii. Next base: position 7,778 of record AYEL01049517.1, on the reverse strand, counting down.
ATTGGGCTTCCTTTAGAGAAGACCTTAAGTTTAATCTTGGGGTATGCAAAGCAGATTTTGCTTGGTGGTGGATTCAGAGATGACTGTTGACCAGATTCAGCAGATAATCCTCTTATCCTATCATCAAAATTGTCCAGTCAGGACCACTAACTCATCAAGGAAGGTTCCTTGGTGGAACGAACAGCTTGGCAGTCTTAAAAGTGAGAAGGCTTTTTAATAAAACTAAAAGGACATCCTACTAAAAAACTAAAAGGACTAAAGTGATTTCCATCAGAAAGGCAAAAGGATCTTCCTGGAAAAGATATTGTCAGGAAATTGAGGATATACCTGATGTATCTTGACTAGTGAAAATAATGTCTAAAGAGAATTATTGTAAGATCAGTACTATCAGGTTGCCAGATGGCAGGATGACTAGTACTTGCAAAGACTGTTTAAAGGAACTCTTTTTAGTACACTTTCCTGGGTCTACTTTGATAGAGGGATCATCAAGCCTTTCAAGTCTGCAGGGCCAGATGGCATTCTGCCAGTGTTTTTACAACAAGGCATTGACATCTTGGCCTCTTCTTTATGCTGTGTCTTCAGAGCCTGTCTGGCTTTTGGTTATATTCTATGGTCCTGGAGGCAGGTAAGGGTTACTTTTATATCTAAACCCAGACATTATTCTTACTCTGAGGTTAAGTCTTATTGTCCAATCAGCCTGATATCATTCTTATTGAAGATGATGGAAAGGCTGGTGGATAGATTTGTTAGGAATAGAATTTTAATAAAGACTCTTCATTGCAATCAATTTGCCTAACAGTCTGGCTAAATCAACTGAAAATGCTCTTCATGAAGTTGTGCCATTCATTGAGAGGGCAATTGGATACAAGGAAATTGACTTAGGAGCATTTCTTAATATCCAAGAGGTATTTGATTCAACTTCTTTTGAGCAAATTGGCCTTGCTGCTAGTAGGCATGGAATCTGTTCAACAATTTCAAATTCATTGGATTGGTTCCATACTGAAGCATAGAGTTGTTTACAGCTCACTCTATGATGAGGAAGTTGGGATACTCATAGACAGGGGTTGTCAACAGGGACAGTGCTTTCTCCCCTTCTTTGGTGCCTTGTGGTGAATGATCTCTTAACTACAATCAATGGGAGAGGTTTCTTCACTGTTGGATATGCTGATGACATAAACTGTCATTGTGGTGGGAAAGTTTCCCAGAATTGTATCTGAGGTGCTTCAGATAGTTCTCAATACAGTTTCCAAATGGCGTGATAAGGTTGGATTGATTGTTAATCCAACAAAGACTGTAATTATACCTTTTACACAAAGACAACAATTGATGGGAATTAGTGAACCATCACTCTTTGGCAAAAGGTTATAGTTTTCTATTTCAAGTCAAATTCCTTGGTGTTATGTTGACAAGGGATTGACTTGGAAACCACATACAGATTTTATTGTTGGCAAAGTCTGTAAAGCCCTATGGGCTTATAGAGGCATTTTGGGTAAGACATGGGGACTTAACCATGGATTGTTATACTGGATATACACTATGATTATGAGACCCATTATTACCTATGATGTCATTCTTTGGTGGTGAAGAGTTTTGCTTAAAACCTGCAGGTCTGAGCATCAGAAGATTCAAAGGTTGGCCTGTCTGAGCATCACAGGAGCTATGAGGACTGCTTCTACTGCTGCTCTTGAAATTCCCTTGGGCATTTCTCCCTTGCATTTGTATGTTGAGGCAAATGCCCAGGCAGGGTTATTATAGGTCCCCTCCATTCTTGTGGGGGAAAAAATTCTTCTCATACATGTTTTGAATGGGACAAGTTACATAGTCACATTCTTGAGATGGTGAAGGATTACATAATGCCCAGATTTAACTTCTTCAGGCCCTTCACTGTTGTTTTTCCCAGTTTGGAGGGCTGGGGAAGTGATATGGGTACAGTATCAAAGGTGGATTACAGATGGTTCCAAAACCATACTGGTGTTGAGGCGGGGGTTTACTGTGAGGGAATGAGCAGTTTGCCACCATCTTCCAGGCAGAAATCTATGCTTTTTCTCTTGTTTATCAAAATCAATCTTGATAGGAGATATGTTAATAAACATTTATATCCTTTCTGATAGTCAAGTTGCATTAAAAGCATCTGATAGCTCCCGCTTTACATCTAAGCTTGTATGGGATTGTTGTCTTCTCATTGACGAACTGGCAGCCATGAACAGGGTACAGTTTCTTTGGATGCCAGGGTACAAAGAGATTGAGGGAAATAAGGTTGCTGATGGGCTGGCCAAGGAAGGGCTTCTCGTCCTTTTATTGGACCTGAACCTGCTCTGCACAAGATTTTATACATTTGGGCAGGTTGTCAGGGACCAGTTGGCAGCTCAACACTTCACTCACTGAAGGTGTATTCCTGGTTAAGGCAAGCAAACATTCTCATTTTAAGTCCTTCCGTACAGAAAACTAAAGAGTTGCTTGCACTGCATAAAAATGAAGCTAGGATTATCACAGAGCTCTTCATAGGGAACTGTGATCTGAGAAGGCATCTCCACTTAATTGGGATTGTTGATAGTCCCAAATGTAGATGATGTCAAGATGGAGATGAAATTCCTTTTCACATTTTGTGTGAATGTGTGGCCCTTTCAGGGCTAAGGTATGATCTTCTCAGGTGGTATTTTCCCGCACTAGATCTTTTTACAATCCCATTGAAGAAGATACTGTCTTTCGTGTTTAAGACAGGACTTCTTATGGGATAATCCTGTTGGGGGTGCACAATAGACCATTGGTGGTTGCAGTGCTAGGGATATGGAAAGCCCCCCTTTTCTACTATTACTACTACTATTCTACTATTACTACTACTATTACTACTACTATTCTACTACTATTGTACTACTACTACTGCTACTCCTGCTACTACTACATCAGTGATTCTTAACCTTTTTGGGATAACAGAACACTTAATTAGAAAAATTTTTGTGCAGAATATTAAAATCAATTCATTTTTATAAGGGGAGGCAATATTAAAACTAGCATGAAAAATTATGCAGGCAGTGCTTAACATAATTTTTATTAAAAATTATACCTTACATTTATTCAGAAATTTCATAATTTTGTGAAAGAGTTGTGACAATTAAACAACCGATCAACTTATATTTGATATTTTTTAAATGATTATATTATTTAAAAAATATCAAATATACAGATAGTCCTCAACTTTCAACACTACACTGATTTATAACAGTAATGTAACATTAATTGCAATCAATAAATTTTGTGAGGGATCATTGCACAAGGTGTGATAAATGGAAAGCATCTTTTTTTGTGTCTGGTATTTTTGTGTTTGTTGAGTGGAATGTAATAATAAATATTGATAATTAACTATATGTTAATTTCAGGTATTTTCAATTTTTGATCATTTTGACTTATGACCTTGGAATTCGAAGCAAACCTTTTCATAACTCAAGAACTATCTATATTTGTTTTTATCATCATCAAGATCTTATATTAACTAGCTGAACCAATATCATCAGCTACAAAATACTAGTCCTTAACTTTTTATTAAATAACCAATTGGTTATAATTCTGAGTTTCGTCAATGAGAACCACCTTGATCAGAAGTTAAGTGGTATAAAACTAAGTTCTGTATTTCTTGAACACTTACAAATCATCATCATATTTACATTTACTTTATTTTTATATCTGATCTTTGGGCTTGTAAGTTAGCAGTTTCTCTCTGATATTTTCTGATAAATTTATTCTAAAATACATCATCATAAAATCTAATTAGGGGAATATATACGTATATAAACCAAATATTATAAACCGAATCACTCTTAAAATAATAAATTAAAGTTAAACTGTAATTAATAATTATTTTAAAATTAGAACTACAGTTAATTTTATTTAATTAATTAATTAAATTAACAGATAGTGGCAATGTAATTAATTTTTTTATTTTTAGCCTAAATTTAATTAATTAAGTAATAGATGGCACCATCTATTAGGTAATAATTGAGTTTTAATTTTTAATTAATTTGGTTACTGTTGGCATAGTGTGATAAGTTGTCTAAATTAATCATGTAAGCTTTCCAAAATGGAAATCTGTGATTGTATAGTAGTCTAATTGATTAAACAGTGGGATGTCACCTTGAAATTTCCAGTTCAACTACAGACCATGGCAAGTTTTTATTTTGGGAAATTAATTAAAAATTAAAATTTAATTATTAATTCAACAGATGGTAGCACTGTATCTCAAACATAATTAATTAATTACAGTTTAACTCTAATTTATTCCACTAGAAAATATTTGTCTTAAAATATTTGGTTTATTCTAAAATACAATTATTACAGTATATAAAAAGATAAAAATAAGGATATAAATAAATATTTATGCATATATCATATTTGTATTCTTATCTATTTTAAGAACTCTAATAAATGTACTTTTACAATAAATTTAATAGAATATATTGAAAATTCCACAAAAATCTTCTAATCAAAAGCCCACAGATACTGGAAAAATAGTATTGTAGTTTTGTAGCTTCTCTCTAGTATATTGTGGTATATTATTGGATCTTTAAAGTATTCTGGTATTTTAGAATTTCTTTAAAAGTTTGAAATATTTCAATATGAATAGTTCTCAATTCACAAATTCCAAGGTTTATGAATTTTTTCAAATACAGGTTTCCCCCACTTTAAGAAAGTATAACGGTCCTATGACACTTTTTGTAAGCTGAAAAGGCATAAAGTGTGAAGAAGCAATTACTATTAATTTATATGGATAAATTTCTGAGCATTTCCAGATCCCAAAAAATAGTCAATCAAACCATACCAAATAACACTATTATATAGTAAAAGCATCAATTATACAAATACACAACCTATATAAAATAGAAATAATGTATGTACACTGTAGTTTCACTTAATGGCATACTTACGATTTTAGTTAAGCTGCCATATTGACATAGGATATTTATTCTCTATCTGATGGCAGTAATTTTCAGAGGACATAACAGGTTGGTCAATACCCATGATGGGGTCAACCAAAAAATTGAAGGATGGGGTTCAACAGCCCAGAACTGGATTCTTTCTGAAAAAACTGGAGTTGTGGGATCCAAAAATGAAGTCAAATTCTGCAGGATAGTATGCTACTGCATTATCACACTGTCATCCAGCAGACTTCATTTTTTGTAAAAATAAAAATCATATATGGATTTCTTTTTGTTAGCAAAAACAGGTACTAATTTAGATCTTTCATAAAAGTAAAATGACACTAAGCAGAATTTTGTAAAGTAGAGGGAACATATATTAAAAAAAAAAAAAAATGTTTTGCAAAATCAAATATACGAACATTACTTGCAATAAATCCTAAGTATTCATAAATATGGTACTTCAAACCATATATGTGTATCTAAACAATATTGTAATACTAGATTCATATCAGATATAAAATTTGATAAATCAAGAAAACAAACAGAAAAGCATATCCTCTGGCCACCATAGTTTCATTGAGATAAATTATTTAAATAACTTTCATTCTCAGATTGTACCTACGACAGTAGTCATCTGTATAGAGTTTATTTACTCATTTAATGATGATGATGAATAAAAATTCTTTCAACATTTTATGACAAATAATCTCTTTACTACAATAATTTGTTTGATTTTATGTTTTTATTTCTTTAGATAAATAAATCATTGTTTAATCATAAACTATTGTTTTTTTGACCTTCACTTAATATTATGTGCTTTAATACTTATTATGATCAAATTTCACTGTTAAGACAGAACTACTGTTTGAATATTATGTCTATGAGAAATAAATATCTGATTTGAGTTCTTGCTTTGCAAGTACACTTCAGGAACAAATTAACTTGAACTTGGGAAACTATCTGTATTTCATAACTGGACCAATTAGAAACTTTTTATTTCAAGATTTGAATAAAAAGTTCTGATTATAAAGCAAAAGTTTTTGCCATAATCTCTATCATCTTGAAATAATGCAATATGTTAAGTAACTGTGTAGTTTTATATTATATTTGTTGCCAGAACATTCTACTATCATATTTAAAATTTTTGAAGACTTTTTTGAAATTTTATGAAATTTGAAAATGAAATGGCATGACTAAGTATGAAAGTTTATAACTCAAGGAGCATTTGTATATCTCAATAAAGTTATTTATAAATTATACTGATCACTAATAATAGAATATCTACATAGCAATTGAAAACAGTGAAGTGAAAATCATTTTTTGAAATTAAAACAATAATTCTAAGTAATTTGCAAATTTCACTTAAATTACAATTTGCATAAATTAGAATATAATTATTTTAAAAAAGAATCAATTTTGAGTTTCATGTGTTCAAAAGTGCATCATCATCATTTATAGAATGTATTAGTTCAGCATCACATTTATCATCAGTGATGGATATTTTTGAATCAGCTTTCAGTAATAGTGCACATTGATGAAATAAAAAACAATGATACAGAATATATTTATTAAATGATTAATATTTAGTGATATTTTGAAATTTAATTAAAAAAACCATTTAAAATAAAATAAGAGCAAGAGACATAAGATCATGAGTAGATTGATGCTGAATAATATTCCATAATATAACTCTAAATATTTCTTATCATTATGTATAGAAAAATCTATATTTTGTAAGTTATAAAGATTTGAGTTGAATTTTCAGAATATCAAATGAAAATTTATGTAATATTCACAACTAAAAAATAATTTTGTAACTTACCCTATTATGATTTAAATTTTAAACTAGTAAGGATAAATCAATAAATAGCCAAATTCTAACAAAATCATTTTGTAAATAATTTTTGAATTTATATAATTATTAAATTTTAAAGTTTTTACTTAATAATTCAATTATTTTTCATTAAACTGAATTTAATTTAATTCATTAACACTTCTGCATCAAATTATTCCTAGAATATAATTTGCATCAATATTACATTAATATTCATAATTTTATTAAAATTTTAATATTTGTGTAAATTAATATATTTTTGTTATTTTAAGATATCTACTTAAAATTTTCAGAATGTCTTTTTTTATATTATGCTTTCTCAGATTCTGTAAATAAATTTCAATTTTTTTAATAACTGGATGGGAAAAATAATTTAATTTTGTAAAACTTTGTTTTTCTTTTTATAAAAACATTATTTTTAATTATAATGGGAAAACTAAATATTTTATCAGTAAACATCTTTATTTTCATTAATTTTGTCTTATTTTTTTATTTTATTCAAAAGAAATTTTTTCACTTCAGCTTTGTCCATTTCCTTAACAATAATCCTTTATTTTTCTTCTGACATTCCTCTTTTTAGTCTTCATAATATTTAACAAAAGAGAATGAGAGCAGTGTTTAATATAAACTTTAATTTATATTATATAATATAAATATCATTTAACTGTAATGAGCTAGTCATTGTGGATGAACAGCACTTCACTTCACTTGCTTTGTATGTTTTTTTTGTCTATTATTGTATCAAATATCCATACATTAAAAATGAATCATCATCTAATTATTATGCAAATAATAAAATTATTGTTTATATATTTTTGCATTTATTTTTTAACTTCTAAACTATTTATCACCAGTCTTGTTTTTCAACTATCAACTGTTCCACTATCAATATTGCTCTTCCACTATCAATTGTAATTAGATGTTTGAACTAGAATTAATGGGATTTCAAGGACAATAAAAAGAAGAGCAGGTGAAACATCAAATGTTTTACAAAAACAATTCAGATATTTTTAAAACTATATATATATTTT
>AYEL01049513.1:0-12465 GCA_000484575.1 Olivierus martensii | reverse complement strand
CCAGAAATATAATAATTAAAATTAATAAAGTTAATAAGACGAAAAGAACTTACACAGCTTTTTTTAATATTAACAATAATTTTATTCTCATTAAGCCAATAATCTAGACCATTTAAAGCTGTTTGCAAATTCAAACAATCTTTTAAATTTCTTATCCTACAGTAAATTTTCATATCATCGGAATAAGATAAGATATTGCGATCAAAGAAAGAATTTGAAAAATATAAAAAATATATATTATAAAACAGTATCATTTTAATTTAAACTGTTTCAAAAATATAAGAATATATCTTCTTTGTAATAAATATCTATGAAATATGAATAAACAAATTAAATAACCAAACAATATAGCCAAACTTCCCCTAGCAGACAAAGTCTAAATTAAATTTTTCTAATGAATATTTTTGAATTAATGCTATGGTGCCCCCATCTTTTCAGTTAATAATTAATTAACTCAAAAGATTCTAGTAATTAATGATTATAGGTTAATTTGAAATGATTATTCCCTAATTAGTGTTGATTTGAATACAAATTAAGAAATTTAGTTTTTTCAAAAGTATCATTTAATTGTCTTAAATTTTTATAACTTCTTATTTTTATGAAGCATTGATCAATGAACATATTCATATAAAATGAATTTAAGCATTATTGAACTTATGCCATTTTTCATTATAAAAAGAAATTTTCAAACAAAATTATCTAATTAAAAATGTGTCTAACAAATCAAAATTATTTGCACTCTTAAGTGCTGTTATTTCCAAGAAAGCTGACATACATACTTGCTAGTCACCAAAATTACAAATCTAGTATCTTTAAGAAAAATATAATTGCTAAGTATTTTCTAATAGATAGAATTATTAGAAATATATTAAAGATTGCTTCAGATATAGCAATTCCAATATAGTAGATCCTGTTTAACATTGCTTCATTTAATGTTATTTTGTTATTACATCATCAGCAAAAACTAAATTAAAAATTTTAAGATGGTGAAATAGAATAAAGCTCTATTTTCTAACATTGCCATTCATAAGAGAGAGAGAAAACAAGGTGGAAATCTATAATTATAGAAAACAAGTTAACCATATTTTATATGAGCACTAACTCAAGTATATAATATTGTCTATGAATAATACACAGGTAGTCTTCAACTTATGACCTCCTTGACTTACTACCAATTCGTACTTACGACTGTTATGTCATCAATAAATTCTGCTATTAGTCAATGTGATTGGTTTGGAGTTCAATTCCTGGACATAATGTTTTAATATGCGGAAAATATTATTTTTCGTATCTGATTCTTGTAGTTTTGTGTTCTTTATGTTCATTAAGATAATATATGGTGTCCTAGTAAAATTTTGTTGTGAAAAATCCATAAATTTTGGGCTTTCCAACTTACAACAATGGAGTTCAAAATTTTTGAAACTAAACTCCATCTAACAAGTAAGTCAAGAATTATCTGTATTAACTAAACTATACAATATATAGGACATTCACTTGAAATGACTGGATGAAAATTTTGAATGGAAAATCATAAATAGAATTTTTCAAATATATTCAAAATTGTATAAATTCCTGCCTTCATAAGTTAATTTGACTTGGAAATTATTTGTAAAGTAAGAACTCATAAACAATTTTAAAATTAGGAGTTCTGTTTTCAGGAATGCAATCTGACCTTGATAAAATTAAGTAAAGGCCATTAAAATTAATAGTTTATATTTAAATAATGATTTATCTATCTAAAAGAAATAAAAATATGTCTTTAAAATCAAGAAAATTATAATAATAAAGAAATTATTAATGTCATATGTTATAGAATTTTTATTTTTCATTAACAAATTTGCCTATCTAATAACCAAGCACTATCAGCAGTCTTAAAATTCTTTAATTTAATTAATAAAACAAATAAAAAACATTTCGGTCATTCTTAATTTGACCCTCTTCAGTTATTCTCATCACAATTTGATCATTACAAGAAAACATTCGAAAAAGAATAATAATCAAACTTTAACAGAAATAATTCAAATTAAAAATCAATCTCTCTCTTTTTTGTTGCCATGGAGACTATAAATTAATAAACGTCCGCATTTATTTTTTCAAAGCGCTCTTTCTAATAAATCATAGTAACTATTTTGGTCACTTTTTAATTTATAACATTTTTTGTTTTAATGCATATTTCCACGGTAGGGCTAGCCCTTTACTCGGATAATCATTAATGACATTTTCGTTCTCTGATCTTTTTAATATTTCCAGCGTTTCATTCAATAAAGCCTCCTCCTTACTGCCACAGGGTTTTACCACTTTAGCCTCCTTCCATTGTATATCGATATCCTCCTTGTATACCTCCTACTTAGCACCGTGTTCATTTTGCCTGTTCTTACATCATTTTTATGCTCCTTTAGCCTTTTCTCCAAAGTTCTCGTTGTCATCCCTATATATTTTTCTTCTGTATTAGTGCTCATATTTATCATGGGTATCACATACACTCCCGACTTATCTTTATTTTCTATAACATCTTTATTGTTTTTAAACCCCACAGAATATGAGAGGTTTAAAAACAATAAAGATGTTATAGAAAATAAAGATAAGTCGGGAGTGTATATGATACCCATGATAAATATGAGCACTAATACAGAAGAAAAATATATAAGGATGACAACGAGAACTTCGGATTATCCAAGTAAAGGGCTAGCCCTACCGTAGAAATATGCATTAAAACAAAAAATGTTATAGATTAAAAAGTGACCAAAATAGTTACTATGATTTATTAGAAAGAGCACTTTGAAAAAATAAATGCAGACGTTTATTAATTTATGGGTCTCCATGGCAACAAAAAAGAAAGAGATTGATTTTTAATTTGAATTATTTCTGTTAAAGTTCGATTATTATTCTTTTTCGAATGTTTTCTTGTAATGATCAAATTGTGATGAGAATAACTGAAGAGGGTCAAATTGAGAATGACTGAAACGTTTTTATTTGTTTTATTAATTAAATTAAAGAAATTTTAAGACTGCTGATAGTACTTGGTTATTAGATAAATAACAAATTTGCTTTGAATTAAAAAAAAAATTTTTTTATTAATAGATCTTGATCATATGATTTTTTATAGAAATGAACTATTGCCTTAGGTAAAAAATCAGGAGGGAAATTATTTATATATGCCCTGATAAAATCAAAGTGTGAATTAATTCCACTTTTTGGCCACCATTTTGATTTTTCCAATTTTATAGCAGATGTAGAATGTTACAAACTCACTTGTATTTCATAGTATAGCTATATATATAGTTTGAAATGGCTTTTTATGAATGTTTAACATGTATGAGCAAATTAATTGAGTGATCTAGTTCTTGGTTATCCAAACTTTGAATAGAGATGCATTATTTTCACATTAATTTATTAATATCCATTAAAATATCATATTCCATATATATATTTATATAATGTTTGAAAAAAAATGTATTCTATCAATTCAAAAGTATTTAAGAGAAAAGGGATAATCTTTACACTTAGGAATGAAACCCAATTATTTCAGTAAGTTCCCAAGTTTAATGTCCATGAATTCAGAATTCAATCTTATACGAATGTAATCTGCCTGTAATAGAGAATTGTTAGTATAGTTTGTATACTAACAGTTTTCCCTAAAAATAGCATTGTATGTAATGCTATAATATTTAAACTAATCACAATGAAGATTGGAAATATTGCTGTTCTTCCAATTAAGCAACAATGTTTAGTGGCAATTAACAGAAAGTCAGTTATGTTAAATGTTTACAATGTGCTAAAAATAATTTTTTTGTAAATCTAATAATTGATTTATTTTTACTCAAATAGTTATTTCATTTAATATTAAAGAATACTGTAATTTATTTTTATCAAATCACTTTCATTGATTTTATTTTATTATTATATTGCAGATAAAAATATTTTCACATATTTTTAATATGAAATGATAAGTAATTTTTTTAATAAAATATGATAATCCTGAAAAGAACATTAGTTTAAAATTAAAATAATTCTAAAAAGAACTGTTTTTTATGTTGAATTAATTTTATTAATGAACAATCATAATCATTATAAAAGCATGATACATCATGAAGGATAAAACAATTTTAAACAATCTCATAATTTAACCCACAAAGTTTGCACTTTTATCAGATGGTAACAAATTACCGATTTATCAAAATTATTATTTAAAATTCTCAGATTCTGTTTACCAACTGTATGAAATGGTTGATCTTCCTTTATAATAATATACAAAACATAATTTTTTTACTTACACCAATTGTTTCAACAATACATCTCTAGTCTTTTAACTGATTAATGAACCATAAAAGAAAGCAGAGAATTAAAACAATAGTGATGATGTTCAATTAGCATGGGTTTCATGCATTATTATATCGAAAATTCAATATTGCCAATTCAATATTTGTAGGTTTGGAATCTTTATCTGACACTACTACTATTTCTGTAATTACGTAAACTGGCACCTAGTGCGCAGTATCAATTTGATACAACTTAAAAAATTCATAAAAAATAATTAATTATGAAATTTTTTAAAAAATCTGGAAAAATTTTAGCTTCCTAACTTTCTAGTAGATATCAGATGCAGTGAACCAATTTTGAATTAACTCCATTGTTTTTTAAATAAAAAATATAAGTGTATCAATTTGATACATGCGAGCAATTAAGTTGCTTTTTTTTAATAATAATATATTTTATAGATTTCTAAAAATAGCTTTTGCACTTATACAACGTCATCTGAGATGTCAAGAGCGTTTGATTGCTTTTGTATTTTACAGTGAAGCATACCAGATTTTTACAGTTTATTGTTAATTTTTTATTTTTCCTCCTTTTTAAACCTTAGCTTATTTAATTTATTCTACTTGTATGTATGATTAAACTATTTTAGTCATATATAAAAATGAGTAACCTTAATAATGGATGTTTAATTAATAAAATTTATATAATTTTTACAGTTTATTGTTAATTTTTTATTTTTCCTCTTTTTAAAACCTAGTTTACTTATTTTATTCTAATTGTATGTATGACTAAACTATTTTAGTCATATATAAAAATGAGTAACCTTAATAATGGATGTTTAATTTATAAAATGTTTATATATTTAGTAATTTTAGATTTTTTTAGTTTGGTTTAAAAATGTATACTTTACAATCATTAAAATAATTAAAATAAAAGTTTTTCATTTATAACTCATTTTTATTAATTTTATACTGATTATGCAGTATTTATCTTTATGCCTAATGGCATGTGAAATTTATGTGCGAAATCAGAATTAAATATTTAAATTTGTAAATGTGTTATAAAAAAAGTTTATAAAAAGGATCCAGATAAATTAAAAACATTAATAAAATATAACAATTTCAATAACTCAGTAAAAATAAATTTATTTTTAGAAAGATCTGAAGAATTACAAGCTTTTATGTATAATCGGAAATGATGAAAGCACCCGAATTTATTTTTAGAAAGATCTGAAGAATTACAAGCTTTTATATATATAATCGGAAATGACGAAAGCACTCAGTCACTAAATTGTTATCAGCAGAAAAATTTGGCTTTCATAGTATATCTTATAACCTTTACTAACAAAGAGAAGATAGAATATTTGAATAATTACAATTATGGAAAAGTGAAAAAACTTTATAATAGGACACCCGATTTGTTTACAAATTACAAAACAATACAAAAAAAAATTAAAAATAAAAAGAAGTTAGATAAAAATTATTGCAAAACAACTTCATAAACATATCATAGAATTAAAAATAAAAATTTCTACCTTATGTCTAAACAAGTATGATATTTTTCCATAAAACCATTACAAATTTTACGATAGGATTCATATGTTTTTCAAGGCCGACGCGACAGACAAATGTCACCCCTAGTCATTTAAATACAAGAGTAAATTAACTTAAATAGAGTCAGCACATCCATTGTTAAATTTATAAACAAATTATGGCAAATTGAAATATGATACTCTGTTTTTGCAGTTAGGAGAAAACATTTGAAGGATTTCAATAAAATATTTCTTCAAATCCTATAACTGATAATAAATTATAGCCAATTTATGCAAATTAATGTATCAAATTGATAACGCGTGACCAAAGATAATTACGGACGGTATGCGCCAGGCCCCAGGTTAACTCTATGCTTTCTTTTATGATTTATTAATCAGTTTTCTTATTTATATATTTCATCAGTGACAGATCCAGAAAAAAAATGATAGAAGAGGAACAGTAATACAAATAATTATATTGTTAACAATTTATATAATGATGTATATTCTCCAAAAAATAATAAGGATATCTATGTTGGTCCCCTTCTCCTGAATCCACTAATATGTTGGTACCAATTAGCACAAACCTTTAACATTAGACTAGAAAAAAATAATTTACTAATGTAAATTACAATAATTTTTTATAGTGAATGATTTATAAAACCTAAAGACGAAAATGTTAAAAATTGCATTAAGAAACATGTTTTCATAAGCAATTTTTGGAAATAACTGAATTAAAATAAGTTTCATTCAAAACCAACAAACAACTGAAATGAATTTTAAGAAATTTATTCATGTTTTCTCTAAAGAATAAATGAATAGAAATTATATTATTATTTAATTCAATTCACAAAAATAAAAAATGGATGCTAAATCAATACTCATCTGTTCTGTTTGTAAATGAACTTAATATTTGACAAAATTTATCCCTTGATACATTTAACAGAAATTTTAATTTGAAATAATGTAAACTAATTTTAATGTCATCTTGAAATTACTGCTAGACCACTGAGACCACTAGATGGTCTAGCAGTAAGATGTTGGAATGGTAACCCAAAGGTCCCTGGTTCAATCCAAGCTGAGCCAGATTTTTCTTCAGATAAATTAGTTAAAAATTCTAGTTTAATTATTAATTTATAGATGGTGCCACTCTTTGATTTAATCATTAATAAATAATGTAATTTTGAGGTGGTATTAAAATTACTTTAAATTATTTCAAATGATTAAAATTTCCATTAAACATATCAAGGGATAAAATTTAGCAAGTAAATTCAGGTTCATTTAGAGTAAATTCCTTTGAAGTTTGATTTATAAAGTTTAGTTTGTATAATACTAATTACAAGCAATGTGGCTAGTTGGCAAAATGCAACATGCTCAAGCATAATATATCCATGCTTAATTTTGAGATAATGATGTTTGTGTGATAATTCCATTAAAACTTACATGATAATGCACATTATGAAATGTACAGCAATGTCCATTGATTTAATATGATGTATCTATAGCCTAAAAATATCATTTTTGTTGAATTAAATTACTAGATCATTTAAAATTGTTTCATCCTACATGATGTATCATGTTTTAAATAATTGGCTATTTATAATGATAAAAATTCAAAAAAGAGAATTAAGAATACAAAATTGTTTGGGTAAAAAATTAGCATAGATTTCATTTTGTGTGTCATAGTATGGACTAGAACATATTCTAAATAATAATGGAGAATTTCTATTCATATTATAAAATCAAACTGATAAAAACTGTGAAATGAATGTTCATGTGTGTTATTGAGTTTAATCATAGAGCTGCTAAAATCAGGATCTCATCATCACTTCTCTCATTCTCTCAGCAATTTCCAATTATGCTGAGTAACATTTTCATTAAACAATTCATCACAAATAAATTATTAATAGAATCGTCTGATAAATGTATACCATTATAATTGGATATCCTGATCAACAGAAAATGATAAGAAAGACCCTTATTTGGTCCACATAATCTTCTAAGAATGCTATGGCACAGCTTGGTCTATAAGGCCCTTGTGCCATAAAACCGCACACAACCAACCAACATCCAAGAGTGTTATGTAGATCAAGATCATTAGATGGATATGGAATTTAAGGAAAGACTGAATATCAACTAATCAATCATATATTCCTGGAATAATCAGATGATATCATTATTTACAATGAGAAATCACAATACAGGTTAAAAAGAAGAGATTTTCTTAGTAATATCATCAATATCAGCTTGATAGCATTTAGAATAATAAAGTTTTTTAAGACAGCAATAAAATGCTGATTTTTGTATAATTTACTGACATGTGCATGCATGTGTGTGTGTTAATATAAATAAAGCAAATAACTATGACAAGATATGGTTGAAGTTTACAGACCATACAAAACATTTGCAGTTTTTTTCAATAAAATGAAAAACAAATTTCTTAACAAAAATTTATCCTACACTAAAGATTTCTCCTTGGAATGGTAACTAAATAAAATATTTCAAAAGAATCCATTTTAATTTTCAGAAAATATCACCAAACAAACAGTATTTACACCATTAGAATTAACAAAGTGTTGATGAATCTTTAGTAGTAATGACTGCTTTTCACATAATCAAGAAATATTTTAGATCATTCTTCAATGAACTCAAATTTTTAGGATGTCTGTTGTGTACAGCCAGCCATTTTCAAGTGATATCAAAGTTTCATTACTGGATTAAGATCCAAACTTTGACTGGGTCATTCCAGAACATTGATTTTGTTCTTTAGCTATTCTTGTGTAATTTTGACATATTTGGATCATTATCAGACTGGAACAACAAATTGTGCTGTAAACTAAGGTTTTTGGCACAGGGCTTCAGATGATCAGTTAATAGGCAAGAGAATCCATTGTGCCATGTATACAGGTTAAATCTCCAGACTTGTTTACTGAAAAGCAATCCCATAGCACAATACTCTCACCATGTTTCACAATAGGATGGTTTTCCTACAAATGCCCTATTCTTCTTTCTCCAAACATAACATGTATCAGCATGGCAAAACAATTAATATATTTGTTTCACTACTCCATAACACTTTGTTCCAGAAATAATAATAATCATCATGGTGTTTGGTAAAACTCAGCTGATTGTCCTTGTAACATTTTCAAAGGAGTGCTTCTTCCTTTGCAAAGTCACAATATTTAAAATTAGCAATAATATAAATCTAACAGCTTTTGCAACTCTGCAAATCCAGAGTCTAGCCTCAACTCAGAACTTTTATTATTTCCAAAAATAAATATCTAACATTAAATCTATAGTATACATCAAGGCTGTCCAAAAGGTGGCCCGCCAAGCCATTTTGTGCGGTCCGTAAGGCTTCCACGATTTGTGATGTAACCCGCGAGGCTTTCACAATTTGTGATATAATATTATTTTTTAATGTTTCTTTCCACTTTTATTATATAATATTACTTTTTAATATTTTTCACTTTTATTTATTACTTTTTTTGTAATAAAAAGAATCCTAAAATTGAATTATATTAACTCAATTAATTAATCAATAAAAAGAATCCTAAAATTGAATTATATTACTCAATTAATTAATTGTTCTTAATTATTAGTAATTATTTGATGATCAACAAGCTTATCAATGACATCACATTTTTAAAAGACTGTCAATCACACATTAATTTCAATATAAAGTTTTGAATTGTGACTGTATTTTAGTTATTTTTTAGTTTCTAACACTCACTTTGAATTGTGACTGTATTTTAGTTATTTTTTGATTTCTAACACTCACTATTTCAATAGTTGTGTGACTGTTATTGTGAGATTCTGTTTTAATTTTATTTTATTCTTTAATTTAATTTAATTTTTATTTTACCACTAGTTTGTTGCATTTGTGAAATAAGAGAAAAAATGAAAATGAAAATAGTAGCAGTGGGAAAAATGACTTTTTTGTAACAAATCACATGGGTAAACTTTTGTTTAACGAATGTTTTCCTAACTTTTGTGATTTTGTTCGGAAAGTAATATCAATGTTTGGTAGTACCTAACTTTTGTGATTTTGGTCGGAAAGTAATATCAACATTTGGTAGTAATTATTTGTGTGAAAGTGCATTTTCTAACATAAACATAGTTAAGAATCGATTCAGAACCTGTCTTAGAGATTCTTCTTACATATTCTGCGGATAGCTACAACAGGAATGGATGTAAATATCCAGCCATGGTAAATGCTGCTGCTCGTCCTCATTTATCACAATAAATAGATACATACATACTATTTTTATATTTTTTAACTGTTTATAATTTATAACTATTTATTAACATATTTATTGGATGCAATCTGGTAAATATAATTTTGTAATAAGGTTTGCTAATCTGGAAATAAAATTGGTTCCCAGAAAGCGTTATGTTTATGTGTTCCGTTTGTTGAGACAATAGCGTATCAAGTATCAAAGCCCTCCCCTTTTTTGTAATTGCGGCCCTCCATATATCTAGTAAACACGGCTATGGCCCTCGGGTTCATTATAATTGGATAGCCCTGGTCTACATGATAAAACAAACAACTGAAAAACTTATGCTTGTTAGAAATATCAAACGAGTGTTGGAAATAAATAACAAAAAAGATGTTAGAAACTAATAAATTCCCAAAACAAGTAAAGTTAAATAATAAAACAATAATTTATTAGATGCAAACATTTACAAAAAAGTGTTAACTTAAGTTTTATTTAAACAATAATAAAGCACAAAACAAGTTAGCAATAAAACTTGTTTAATCAAAACTCAAAGATCTAAAACAACACTAAATATAACCTTAAATAATAATTAAATTTACTACCTCCATTCTTCGATACAAATTTAAGCAATTGTCAATCTTACAAGAAAGCCAAAAGTCACAAATCAGCTCAACACAATACAACACACTTCTTGGTGTCATGTAACATGCATATTTTTATAGTAATGACTTTCACAGTCCCGAGCTTCTCTCATTTACATAAACATTGTGCAACAAGTTCAGTTTTTTAGTTTACAGAGTGATCAATTCATATCATCTTCTTTACAATTAATTATGTATTGAATATAAAACATCAATATGAGATAATCCTTTTATTCTCACATCGGTCAGTGGAAATGACTAAGAGTAGATGATGTCATAAGCCGAAAGAGTTCGTCGGGAGGTGGACTTCTGGTTCATAACTTGTAATTTCTAACTGATGAGACAGAGTACATGAAATGTGAGTTAACTCTTAAACTAAACAAATACTTTAAATAATAATAAAAATAACAA
The DNA here is from genome assembly GCA_000484575.1 of Olivierus martensii. Classification (NCBI taxonomy): domain Eukaryota; kingdom Metazoa; phylum Arthropoda; class Arachnida; order Scorpiones; family Buthidae; genus Olivierus; species Olivierus martensii. The sequence continues at coordinate 1,405 of AYEL01049513.1, read as the reverse complement.
GAAACAATAATGAAGAGTATAATAAAATAATAATAGGATAGGTCAAAGTTAACTTCTTCACATCTTGGCCTTTGACCAGGTATATTATTTTCATGTAGCAGACGACTTATGTTTGATTCTGACATATCAGTTCTAATTTTGGAAAAATTTAGTTTTAATATCTCTGGCAGTCAGTCTATGGTTAATATTTACTTCTTTCACAATTTTCCTGCATAAATATAGTGAAAGGATCTCCCAATACCTCGGAAGAGTTTTAATGGTTACAATAAGTTTTGTACTTATTGATTATTGACACAATGGTTGAAACTGAAAATATCATCTCTTTGGAGATCATCTTCACCAAACTCTATCTTTGCCCATGCTATTACTGCACACTGAATACAGAAGGAATACAGCCACTTTTATATCTTTTTGTTAATTCTAGAATCTTTTAGAGCTCTTAATATATTAGCTTACATGAAATTATTTTATATTTTCATGTAACCAATGAACCAAATTTCATTAATATATATGAAATTTTTTGCACTCTATGGAAGATACTAGATTTAATTGAAAGGGTGTGAATACTTTTGATTTGTGCATTATTTTTTGTTTGGTGATATTTTCTACAAATTAAAATGGATTATTTTGAAATAATGCTAATTTCCCATTCTGAGAAGAATTCTTTGGTACCCAGGATAAATTTTTATTAAGTCATTTGTTTTTCATTTTATTTAAAACTACAAATGTTTTGTAGGGTGTGTAAACTTTTGAGAACAATTGTATATCAAATAATTTTATCTATTTGAAGATGTTTGCAGGGCCAAATATGATTTAACAATTAATATAGAATATCACTAAAATTTTTCATTTATGCTTAAAATATATGTCATTATGCTCCATTTATTTGGAGCAAGCTACTTTACTATTGTTAATGCCATCTATTTTTTTATAATGATATTGTTATATCATTAAATTCAATGGGTAATGTTTCCAATTTAGCATTTTACATATCTCAGTTTTATGACATATACTTTAATACAAGATTTATCAGCATGAAGTTTAAGTAAATTAAAAAAAAAAAAAACTGAATTTTATCATTTTTTTCAACAAAATTAGGTAAATTGTTTTCCAAGTATTGATCAATAATTTCCTTTTTCATTTCAGGAATATCATTCATTGTTTTTCCGCAAATTATGTTATGATTTGACAATACATTATAGACGTTCATATGGTGTCACGTTCATATGACATACATATGGTGTCACGGTTGACAGATTATAAATTTTGCCAATAAGTGCCTATTAGGGATTGTCTTTTTTCCAGATTTCAGTAATCCCGGGATTCTGTGATTAACTGAGATTTTTGTAGATGGAATTAAAACTGAATATTTCACAGCATTTCATTTATTCATATATATATATAT
>AYEL01049492.1:0-37482 GCA_000484575.1 Olivierus martensii | reverse complement strand
TAAAAATTATAATAAATTAAAAATATATGTAGCTATACGTATAGCATATGGTATAATTATTACACTGCATAATGTACAATTTAAAATAAATATAATATTTTTAATCTTTAAATTAATCATCATGATAGTATTGTAACTGTCATTGTGATATTACTATATGAAAGTATACCTATCTCTCTTTTTACTGAGTAGATTGGTTCTGCATAAATGGTGCAGAAATATAGTAAAATATAAATCAAAACTAAATTTATGCAGGAATGTTCATTTTTTTTTATATAAATTTTAGTCTTGATATACACCATTTTCATTTACACAATTTTTTCAGAACTAATCTTATGTAAAAAGTGGGATAGATGTATTGTGATATTATTATATAATTTGAGAGTTATATTTGTATACTGCAAAATTGTAAAATACACTGAACTCATAGATTATAAAGATGATTTTTAAAATAATTTGCATGCCAAAATCTTTTTATGTAGAGTTAAATTTATTTATATTGGATTTATATAAATCAGAAAGTTCTTGTATAGATATAAAATCATAAGAATTTTATATTTTTATTCTGAATTTATAAGGCTAAGAATTTCTGCCATCTTACAAATACATTAAATGCTATTAGATTTAGAATGTTTATTCATGTTTTCCCATATATAAGATGAAATTTTAAATTGTGATTGATATTTGTAAAAATAATAGTATAGAGAAATGAAAATTGATTCTGCTTACATTATTAAGTATACTATCTTATAATTTATTAGGCTAGAAGAGAATCTGCACCAAGTCCAAGTTTTAGAAAGCCAATTTTACAAGAACCTCATTCTTATTCTGCCAATGCTATTTCCGTCCAAAATCCTCCAAGTATTCATAAAAGTAATCTGTTGCCTTCTAATCGTGGTCAAAATAGGAGTGGATTACCCCGACCAAGCAAATTACCAGCACCAAGACCAAAGTGAGTTAAAATGAAATTATAAAATATATAAAATTCAGTTTTAAGAAACAATATTATATCAACACATTCTATATTGATTAAAAAAAAATCTAGTAAATATTGCAGATTTAATTCATTAATTGTACAAAATTAATTATTTGTTTTAAAAGTCACATTTTTGTTTCAAATATCGATTTCTGATCTGTTAGTATTTATTTCAAAAGGAAACTGCCTGTATTCCCATTTGTTAGAATCCATATGTAAATATAAGTAGATCCTTGTTTAATATCATCTCATTTAACATCGTTTCATTATTACATCATGAGCAAAATCTAAATTAATTAAAATATTAAAAATTTTAGGGTAATGGAATAGAATAAAGTCTTGTTTTAAGTAAGTCAATAATGAAGTGGAAACCTATAATTATAGAAAATAAGATAACCATATTTTATATGAGCACTAATTGAATTATATAATATTGTCTATGAACAATATATTAATTAAACTACAGCACACAGAACATTTCTCCACATTAATTAGGTGCAAATAATTTTGGCTTTACTGTTCAAAGGACCTGTGATCGAATATGGAACCAACTCTTTAAAAAATTTATATGCTAAGTCAAATGAAGTTTTTGGTTTCAATTAATGTCGTGATTTTCAGGAACCTAAACTCTGACATTAAACGAGGACCCAATGTGTTGTAATGCAATTGATAGTAGTTTAAATTTTATAGATGTGAACATGTAGCTTAGATTAAGATAGAATAAAAAGACAAATAAATGCCCTAGTGCTATGATTATTGAGCAATCTATGATTGCATCACTCTCATTGTATTCTGATCTTATAAGCTGTACACTGTTTATGATAGCCTTTTCGTCAATGAAATGATTACTTTAAGATTTACAGTAAGACCCCGCTTAACGCTGCTCTGTTTAACATTGTTTCAATATAACACTGTTTTTTCGAATTCTATATTTTTTATTGATTCACTTTGGCATGGTTTTCAAACTGTTATACTCACATAAATCCGAAATCACACTAATTTGTTGCTTTAATACTCCTATGCTGTCTCTTAGTCATTTGATACCAGTTTAGGTCAGTACGTACGAAACTCTGCTGTGGTCACAGTTCATATTTATGATTGGTCAACAATCAGTACGTACGAAACTCTGCTGTGGTCACAGTTCATATTTATGATTGGTCAACAATGTTATTTTATAGTTAAAGTTTAGCCACTATTACAGAAATTATGGATCAGTTTATACAAAATGATCCAAATTTTGATAGAAGTTCAAAGGCAAGACGAAATGTCATGGATGCGATGTCTTGCTATCGACAGTTGCTTACTGAACGAAAGAGGAAAAAGCAAACAATATTTCATTAGATGATTCTTAACCAATAAAAAAAAGTCTCAAATAAGGAAGAACCTTCCTCATCACAAACATAAATTATTTACTTGAATATTTATGATTTTTGTGACTGATTTATGAATATAAATTGATATTAGCAATAAAATATGTCTTAATACAATAGTAATAATACATGTTACAAAATAAAAAAAAGGTACGTATATTTTTTTATTCACTTATTCCCATTATTTACATGTTAAGATGACCTTGTTTAATGCTGTTTCATTTAGCGTTTGGTTTTTTTTGAAACGTATCCCCTGTGTTAAACGGGGTCTTACTATATTTATGAAAGTTAAGTGACAATCATCAAAATTAATATTTTGAGGACTCTATTCAGTTTCTTTTGCCTAGCACCAGTTCCTGGTAACTGATTTCTTAAATTTTTTCCATTTTTAATAAGTTCATAAATGATTTTATTTATGATTTGCTTTGTTCACTTGGCAGATGATGATATAACCAGATAGGTCCAAAATTTTAAAATGTATTGATTTCTGCACAAAAATTGCAAAATAGATGATGAATTGAGCCACAATCATTCATTTATGACAACTGTAGGATAAAGGCTCAGGCATGATCAGAAACCTAAATAAGGATTAAAAGAAATATTAAAGATTTTCTTTTTTTGTAGCATTAAGGCTATATATTTAGTCATACTACTATATGTATTCAGTAGCATATTAACAAACACTTTTCTCTCTTCCTTATATCTTTGTTTTGTTCTTTGTTAGCAGCTTTACTATATTTTAGTATATGGTGTGACCAATAAATAGTTCAAAAGAAATATTTGTGCAGGTTTTTAGACTAAGGGGAAATTCCAACAGAGTACAACTTACAATGGCTTTGGCTAATTGCCTTTGATCTCAAGTGGGATAAGTGATAAGTGGATGATCTAGTTAATTTTGGGAATTTTCTGGAACATTCTATACTGAAATAGATTTTAAAGAGGAGTTTTGTGCATTTTCAACTTAAAACCATTTCCATGAACCATCTACTGTATAACTAGGAGAACTAGGTATAATTGAATTTAAAAAATAGTTATTTTCAATAGATTTAAATAGAATAATTATAATAATTTGTAAAGATGATTATGAGTAAATATTTTCAAGCTGGAAATAATAATTGTCTATTAGATATATGTAAATGAGCTTGATTCCAAAGCAGTTCTGTTAGTTGCTATATAATGAGAGTGTTGAACACAGATAATCAAAGTTAAAATCATACTGATGTTAGGTTTAGTGATTAGCTAAAATTATTATCAGTTGGCAAGATTTAAATATTTTTATATATATGTAAATATTTTTGATTTAATTAATTTACAATTAATTCTTTGACATTTAAAATTTTTGCTTTAGTTGCTGTATTGTTTAGATTAACATTATTTTGGGTTATTATCTTTCAAAGTTTACTGTTTATGCCACTTTTCTGTAAATTGTCTTTAAGTTCTCTATCATTTTGGATTAGTGTGAAAATATTGGTGTTACATTGCTCTGTGATTTTAATATTATATTCATTTTTATATACTTTACAGTGTTTCTGAGAGCATTATGTCATGGAAAATTCCAAAAATATTGATACTTCTGCTATGATTTAGGTCATATATTTATTATTTAGCTCTTTATAAAATTTGTTCTTAATTTTAAATACTGATTTATCAAAATTAATAAAAACACATAAAGACTTAATTTTAAGATTGAATAGATTGTTTTTTGTGTGCATTGTATTTTATGTTGATCAAAGCTTTAAGTGTGCATTTTTGTGAGTGTAACAGATGGCATCAAAGTTCATAAAATACAATTTTTGAATATGTGTTTACTAAAGAAACTGACTATTTTATGTATCATAAACCTACCTATTAGTTATCTTTTATACATCACTTTTTCCAATAATAATTCTAAATATAATGATTCTTGTATGTAATTGATTATTCCTATATCCTATATAGAATATACAAGATATAATCAAAACATACAGTGAATGACCACAACACATGATCTATCATAAAAGATCAAAGTTGAAATATGTCACATGATCTTATCTCTGTCCTTCAATAATCATGACAAATTTCATTTGCTTGGTGTTGTGCAGCTTTGTCTCAAAAATGGAAAGTAGTGATTGTAAACAATGAATAAACATTTTGTTCATAGTCACCACTTTGTTTTTATGTTGCAGTGCTCCATTCTTTCCAACAGTTCTTATTTTGTGTGTCTGCACTCACAATATTTGCTGTATTTAGCATACTGTGACTTCTAACTCTTCCCCAAAGTATAATTGATGATGGAAGGAAAGCATTTTTCAGTCAATATAAGAGACTGAAGCTACTATAACAAGGCATCTAAGAAAACTGAATAGTAATGATTCAAGAAGTGGCAAGCCAAGGGGAGTACTTTTAAGATGATTGAGTGATATTTGTATATTGATAAATAAATTTTCTTTAATTCAAACATTCACCAGATTTTTTAATCACATTTTATGTATCCTATATAAGATATAGGAATATATAATACTATTTTATTATATAATCATAGTTTATTAAAATTCTTAAACTTCCATATAAATTAATTAAACTTAATTTATATGGAATTTTTGTTCATAATTCAGATTCTGCTGTTATTTTGCTCCAAAAATATGAAATAATGTATACAGAGATTTTTATTTTATCTAAACTTATCTTTGATGCTGGATTTCAATGCTTAATTTTCCTGAATATATGCAGACCGAATGGATAAGCTTATTAGATTTTGATTTGCTCATGAACTTACAGGTTTAACTTAGGCAGTTTCAGAGATACATAGATGTATGTCTATTTTTGCTGAATTTCCATAAAATGTCAAAGAAAATTTCATTAAACCATTTATTTTTTTGCAGAAATATACTTATGGTCTTAAATTTTCTTATTTTTGCTTAGAGTTTGGTTATTCTACTTGCTGACATGTGCCATTCATGTATATTGTACTTAATATAGGAAATTTTTTAGATGAATTAAATATGATACAATACAGTAAGTCCCCAACTTACTGAATTTTTGTAATGTTTTACAGTTGATCCAATTAGAAGTTTCTTATTTCACAGATTTGAATGAAAAGTTTCAAATATAAAACATGGAGATTGTGCCAAAATCCCTTCATTTTGAAAACTGTCTTAATACGTTAACTAACTATAATTTTGCATTTTATTGGTTGCTAGAGCATTCTGCTATCACAATGTTTAAAACTGTTGAAGAATTTTTGGAATTTGAAAATGAAATGCTTACTCATATTTACATTTTGTTGTATTTATTTATTTCTGATATTTATTTAAATATATAAAATATTTTAGTGTAGTTATTTGATTATTATTAAACAATTTTTATTTACTATTTTCCAGTGAATTTAATTTTATGTATTGTACTTTAAATAAATAATTTTTTAATTGAAAAATTGACAGTAATATTACCTAGCTTACAAAAGCCTTATGAATTGTAAATTTGATATTATTAAGCATTTAATGGTATCAATTATATAATTAATATTGCTTTTTAAATAGATTACCAGTGCCTTTGTATCAACCCAAAAAGACTCAAGTTGAAGAAAGTTGGAGTGATGGTTGTTTCTAGTAATGGTTTTTTATTCAAAATAAATATAATTAATAAAGCATCAGTTAATGAAGGGATCGGTTTACCTGGTTTGTTAAAATTGAAAATTGTGTATTAATATAAATTCTAAATCTGCACAAGTCTTTCAAAATTTTTTATATATGTATATTTAAATATTTGTCTTAAAATTAATTGAGTAATGATTCATAATAGTTCACTTTAATGATGATAGTGCCTTCAAGGCTTATTTCATAGTTCCTTATAAAAGTTTTATGTACATTCCCCAATATTAAAAACTCAAATTAATATGCAAATAAATCAATCAAATATCAATAATAATAATAAATCTATATACAACTTTCCTGAAAAATATCAAGTTTTAAAAAGTGTGGAAAGCTTATTCTGTGATATATTTTTTTGACTTCTATGGACATATCTGGATTTTTTATCTCTAATGAATATATTAATTTGTGTATATACCATTTATTTAATGAAAAAAATTGATAGTGCATTTATTAAAACAAAATTTAAAAAATTTAGAAGCAACTCTATAATTCAGAGCAATAATATGCCTAATATGAAAGAAAAATACAAGTAATTTATCAAATAGAATTTTATTATATTTTATATAATAAAATTCTAAGTTTCTATAGTGTAATTTTTATGATTAAGAATTATTCAGTTGTTATTATATGGGTAAATGTACAAAACAAAAATGGCACTTAAGTTTTTACTATAAAAAGTAATGATACCTTTCAAAGATATGTATATATATATATATTAAAATGTTAAATGTATATTTTGTAGATTTAAATTAAAATAGCATAATTCATAAGAAGTTCAAATGCTAGTTCAAACAGCATGGTTTTTTTAATATAGAGTTTTTCTAAGAAGTACATATAATTAAAAATATATTGATTGCAAAAAAAAACATGATAAAATTGTAAAATGCTTTATTAAGTAATGGAAGGAAGAGCAGTTATTCTTCAGTAATTGTAATTATAGCTCTAAATTACATATTTTTAAATATTTTCCAGTTCTATATTATTCATTATAAAATCAAAGTTTTTATTTTATATATTAATAAATCATGTACTTAAAATATACTGTAATCATTTTTCTTGATTATCTTTGTATTCTTTACACAGTTTGTAAACAATATTTTGATTAATAATTTGATTAGTATTCAAATAGTATAAGAAGGACTGTTATGTACTGATTTTCTATTATACCTAACAATTTGTTGGAAAATTTTCTACTACATAATTATTAAGATAAAGTGTACTGTTTTATTAAAAAAATTGATATTATCTATTTATAATAGTTATCTAATTTCTGAAAAAATATTTATAAACTCTTGTAAAGATTTTAACAAGCACTTGTAAATAAACTGCATTTTTTAGAATTTTATAAAGGTGAAAAAATAATTTAATTCTGAGAATTCAGTATGAGATTATGTGATGAATTCTAGAAATACATTTATTCTATTTAAAATGGTATTATGTTAATTGCATTTCATTTAAATTGCTGTTTTCAAAATTGTATTATAATGTTAAATGAATTCATATAATTTTATAGGTTTAGTAAACATTTTATATTATTAGTATTTCTGTTTAATTATTTAGTCATTTCAAATTAGAGGATAATATATATATATTTCTAAAAAATTATATTATAAAATGATTAATAAATATAAAGAATAGAGATTATATAAAATAATAATCCCCTGGATAAAAGGAGGAAAATTTTTCTAGATTCCCCTACACAATTAGAAATAATATAACTAAAATATTTTTATAATCATTCTTGAATCAGTATTATATTACTTGTTACACTGATTATGAAAAATATTCTTAAAAGTAAATCAAGAACTTATACAGGATAACAATTCGTTATTGCAAGTTTCAATAAAGAATTTTGTTTTACAAGTGCTTGATTTACTGTTGTTGTTGATACACGAGAAGTTTTAAGTCTTAAAAATATATGCAAATTCATCCAAGAATATAGGACCTGTTATCAAGTCAATTTTGTGATATTTATTACTATCTGGAAAGTGATTTGCTTAGTTAAATTTTCCTTTAAACTTAGAGAAGTAAATAAAAATAAATATTAAAAATTTCATTGTAAGAATAATTACCAAAATTGCTTATTAAATTTAACATTTTGATTGCAATCATTTAGAGATAAAATTAATGTTCAAATTTTAGAAAAATTATTAGGATCTGAAAATTTTAAATCAATTATTTTCTAAATAATACATAACATAGTTTATCTTAAAACCATTTTATTTGAGTTACCAAAATTTTTACGGTGCTACCAGGCAGGGTTGCAGAGTCGGATGGCAAATGATCCGACTCTGACTCAATCTTTTAAAAAATATCCGATTCCAACTTCTTAAAATTTGTAAGGTCCGACTCCTGACAGTTCAAAAATCCAACTCCACCCAAAAACCTTCGATTGCTGACTCCGACTCTGCAATCCTGCTACCAGGAATGAAAGTAAGAAAAAACTTAATCTATTTTCCAAGGAAGTTTATAAATTAACAATGATCTGATGTTAAACTATGATCTTTTTGGCATTTACAGTTCCTTATAGATTTATTTGTAAGAATATGTAATTAGATGCAAAAATCTCAAATATTGATTATAGACTCATGTATATTTTATGATTATATATAATCAAACTTCATAAAACTAAATTTAAACAATTAATTATTGAATGAAGATATTTAGATATAAGTCTTTCTCATAAATGATAACTATACATTCCTTCTCTGTATAATATATGATAACCATTCCACCTAGTTTATTATTAAACTGGATGTTCTTTAATGTAAATGATTAATTTCATAACAATAAATTCAATTCCCAATTTATAGCTCTTCAATCTGCTGCTCTTTGCAATGTAATTTTCTGTTTTATTCAACAAACTGGTTAATTTAATTAAATAAATATAGATTCACTAGCAAGTACAACTAGTTACTAAATTATTTAATTTACCATATATTTTTTAATTCTTCTTAGTTTTTCTTTATATTTTTGATTGTCACTGCTGAATAAAAGATGTAAGAATTGATTTTGTATAAAAAAAAAAAAATATGCTTTATTTATTTTGAAATAGCATATTTTCGAACTGTGGTTGAAAAAAGTTTATTGTTTAGAACAGGGATAGGCAACCTGCGGCCCATGTCACACAAAATATTACAAAATAAATAATATAAAAAAATTTTAACTGAGAAATCAAATACTGTATAGATTTTTACAGCAATTTTTTCAGTAAATATAGAAAATTCACCAAATCAACTTCAATTGGAGATAATAGACTTGCAATTTAGATTTGAAAGATACTTTTAAAGAAAAAATTTGATAAAAGTTTTATAAAAATTTAACAAAGAAAATCAATTTCCCAACTTAGAATTTTTTTTTGAAATTCTTACCTATCATCATTTTCTACAACTTATTGCAGAAAAAACTGTTCACATATATGAGTTTAGTAAAAAGTAAAACAAGAAATCAGATAACAGACTCACATCTCAGAAATAATTTAAAACTAATAATGACTAATATTTGATCAAAATTTTGAATATATTACATTCACATCAGTTCCAAAAGTTACATTAAGGTGTATACCTATATTAATTTATAATCATATATGAATAAATAATTGTGATTTACCTGCATTTTGTTTGTTTTTTCTTTTTTCTCCTGTGTGCAGTCTGCTTCAGTTCAAAAGTTTTAAATGTAGCCCTTACATAGAAAAAGTTTGCCCATCCCTGGTTTAGAAATAGATAAAATACTATATATAGGTATAAATGACCACGTAGGATAGTAATAATCAAGTAAAATCTTGCATAAACAAAAATTTTGTGAGTCAGTGAAGCACAGTTTCTTGTAAAATATGAGGATGTTATGTTTCATGTCTAACTGAATAAGGAATAAAATAATATATATATATAAATTTTTTATTAATGCAATTGCATTTCATCTGTTCATATATGTAATATAAATTAAACTAAAATAATAATAATAGGCTTATTTAAAATAATTTTCTAGACAAACTTTATTTTTTATAACTCTAAATTGAATATTTCAAATTCTAGTTTAATGCCTTAAGTCTAAGAAAGAATAAATCATTTAAATACAGGTAGGCCTCGATTAACACTGTAATATAAATTAAACTAAAATAATAATAATAGGCTTATTTAAAATAATTTTCTAGACAGAAACTTTATTTTTTATAACTCTAAATTGTTGTTCACATATATGAGTTTAGTAAAAAGTAAAACAAGAAATCAGATAACAGACTCACATCTCAGAAATAATTTAAAACTAATAATGACTAATATTTGATCAAAATTTTGAATATATTACATTCACATCAGTTCCAAAAGTTACATTAAGGTCTGACAAATAGCGAATGACATCACACAATTCCATGCAGGCGCATACACCAACTCGCGAAACTCAAATGTCGAATTACGGGACGTCGAATTGCGAGGGCACCACTGTATGATCGACAAATATCTATTGTTTATAGAGATCTCCAAATTCGCTAAACTAAACTGGATGAGTTTTTTTATGTAGGATTATACTTTAAGAGGTGGATATTTAAAATTTTGTTTAAATATCCACTTCTTAAAGTATAATGCTGCACGAGGACTATACGAGGGACTTAGAATATGCCAACGTTGAAATATGCATATACACTTAGCCAGTGGCGCCAAGACGGGGGTAAATCGGGACAAATTCCCGGGGACCGGGCCGCTTCCTAACAATAAGAATTTTTTTTTATTTTTTTTTAATTAAGTAACTATGCACTATAAGATATATAGAATTAAAATTGTATTATAAAAATGTAATGTAAAGAAAAATCTTTGTATTCTAAACAGTTAAAATAAGAATTAATTATGATAATTAGACAAGAATTTCATTTAAACAGAGAAAGAACTGACAAACCGACAGGCCCACAACAATGTTTTTTAGAGGAATGGGATATATACAGTGGAATAAGCTTATAACGAAATGATTGGGGATGGAAAATTTTTTCGTTTGTAACCGACTTGAAAAGAAAAATTTTAAAAAGTTGGAGGCGTTTCCCAAAATTAGTTCCTTGAGCCTATGACGTTATTCTTCGAAAATATCGATATTTTAAAGATTTTCTTTGAAAATATAATTAAAAAATAAAATTTTTCGAACCTTAATTTCCTCAAATTGCATATACAGTAAAACCTGTCAAGTTGGACACCTCTCTATGTTGAACGACTTTTCCTGGAACCGGACAAAAGCCTATATTTTACTATATGTCCAAACCTCTATATCCTGGACACCTCTCTATCTTGTATCTTGAACAACTGTTTCTAATAAGATTGACACTTTTTGATTATTGTTTGAAATAAAATCTTAAATTTTATTTAAATTTTAGAAGATTAGCCAAAGAAATTTGTGAAAGCGAAACTTATAACATTGATTAGTCTTGTCTTAAGATGGTTACCAATGACTTATAATCCATGGTTTACTTATTACCACGATATATTTAGACACGGTATGCCTATGCGGATACCTTTACGTAATGTGTCGTCACTGTGACGTCAATTGAGTTGCAAAAGGAACTTGCTTATGAAGAACCTGCATGATTAACTCGCCTTTTGACACAAAATACGGAATTAAATTTGTATTTTCGTCAATTGAGTTGCAAAAGGAACTTGCTTATGAAGAACCTGCATGATTAACTCGCGTTTTGACACAAAATACGGAATTAAATTTGTATTTTTTTCCAGCCACACGATTGAAGATTTTGTAGATATTATTTCCTGATGACATTTAGTAATTTAATTTAACTATAGTTGCTAGTTATACGATATTAAAATACATTATATCAGTGAAAAAATATATCATTTACGATATTAAAATACATTTTATCAGTGAAAAAATATATAATTTAGGAAAATATACTTTATAAACGACATTTCAAAAAATACTGTTTAAATTACAGTTTATTTAATTTTTAATACTATATATATTACACTAATAAAATGTTAAAAAAATGTTTTGGAAATTAGTTACAAATCGAGTAAACAAATACACTAAAATCAAAAGAATATCGACTGGAGTTCTCCAGCCATTTTAAGGATACTTATGACTAAAATTAATATCTTTTAAATATTTTTTTCAATCGCTTTATTTTTTATTGGCTATAGTAAAATAATATCTCTATGTTGATCCAGCCATTTTAAGGATACTTATGACTTTAAAATTAATATCTTTTTAATATTTTTTTCAATGGCTTTATTTTTTATTGCCTATAGTAAATAATATCTCTATGTTGATTTCAAAAATATTTCAAGTTTAATCAAATATCTCTATAGAGTCCAATAATATACATAGTATTGCAATTGTCATCCTTCAAAATATATCGCATTAGTTATTATCGCAAACGCAAAGTTTTATGTTTCAGACGATCAGAAAATAACTTAAGCTTATGAACCTGAGGATGGCCGTAATCAAGGCCGAAAATGTTTGTTCTTAAATAAATTGTTGTGTATTTATTCTCCACTGCTATATAGTGCTTTTATTACCTAAAATTTCATAATTTTTTGCCAAAGTTCCTTAAAATGCAAATAAAAGATTCAATAAACAAAAGTATTGCTTATGGTTTTAAATTTTCTTATCTGTGCTTAAAGTATGCTTATAAATTTCATTTAACCATTCTGCTTACTAATGCATCCATTCATATATATCAAATTTAAGCATTGTTGGATTTAGGAAATTCTTGAGTTATGTGAAAATTTTTGAGACAAATTATAATTGTGATATGGTCAATTTGCGAAATATATTGTTAATATGACTAGTTTCCATTTCAACCAGTTCATTTGAGCATGTGTCCATTTGTGCAACCAGATTATTTAATAATCATTTTAAGTTGATAGTAAAAATCAAACCTTTTTATCAGATTTTTTCAAATAAATCCTTTATCAATTATAAGATATGATAGAGCTATAAAATAAAATATTTTGAACACAATAATATTTTAATTAAAATTTGCATTATATAGACACTGCCACATTAGGTTTCTTTATATATACAGATATATAGATTCAATATATAGTATTCTGTTCAAAAATATGATTAAATACAGTATATTAAGTCTTACCGTATAATTTATGCATTACTTCATAATATTGTGTACTGTATGTTATTCAGTGATGATAAATAATTGATAATGTAAGGTAAGAATAAACAATTTATTTTTGTTTGTTTAAAAGTCCTGTTCTTTAGTAATCTTGCTACATTTACAGCCAGTGGCACTGAGATGTGGGGAAATCGGGACAAATTCCCCGGGCCCATAGAAGATTGAGGGGCCTGGGCTACTTCCTAACAAGAATTTTTCTACTTTTTTTAATTAAGTAACTGTGCACTATAAGATATATAGAATTTATTATAAAAATATAAGGTAAAGAAAAATCTTTGTATTTTAAATAGTTAAAATAAGAACTAATTATGATAATCAGACATAAACATTTCATTTAAACAGAGAAGGGAACTGACAGACCAACAGGGCCCAAAACAAATTTTTTAGAAGAATGAGATAAATACAGTGGAATACGTTTATAACGAAACGATTGGGACTGGAAAATTTTTTTGTTATAACTGATGTGAAAATAAAAATTTTAAAAAAGTTGGGGCATTTCCCAAAATTAGTTCCATGAGGCTGTGACGTTATTCTTCGAAAAAATCGATATTATAAAGATGTTCTTATGTTGAAAGCACTGACAAACTGCAGTGTGTATTTAACATTTTTGAGTTTTTTTTTATTTAAAATAATAAATAGGTTTCCAATTTTATTTGAATAAAGGTTTGCATTGATATGAAAATTTAGTGTTTAATATGTTTAGAAAAATTTTGATTTTATGAATCTCTCTATGTTGGACACCTCTAAGTTGAACACGTTTTGAAGGAACCAAATGTGTCCAACATAGAAAGGTTTCACTGTAATGATATTCAAAAATATAATTAAAAAATAAAATTTGTCAAACCTCAATTTCAAATTGAGATTGTCTCAAATTGCATATAGTATAATTTTTAAACAGAATTTAAAGTAAATAAAATTTTGAATAATCTATGTGTAAAATATATGTAGTATGTACGGTTTTGATATCTTACAGAGGAGAAAAGAAATATATATACATATACTGTATATAGGACCCAAAACCTGGGGGGCTATATGTAGTATGTACGGTTTTGATATCTTACAGAGGAGAAAAGAAATATATATACATATATATAGGTCCCAAAACCTGGGTGGTACCGGGACCCGGGATTTCTCTCGGCGCCCCTGCACTTACCGCCTAACAAAAAATGAAAAAAATTTCAATATCTTAAAATAGCAACTTTTAATAGACTGACCTAGATGTAATTTTTGTTTTATATGAAAGTGCACTAAAATCTCTAGATTGCATTTTTTTTCTTTTTATCGTTAACTGCAATATTTCATGTAGAAATTTGCATATACAGTATTGTATTTATTCAATTTCTGCATGCAGTTTTGTTTAGACTTGTTTTTTTTGCGACTATTAGGTCAAAAATATTATGGAAATACTTTTTTGAATGTTCTTCAAATTTTCTATTTATTGGAAGATTTTTTAAATGATATCTTGAACAGGTGTTTACGAAATTCGAATAAATTTGAAATTTTTTAAATTTTCAGAAATTAGATGTATAGAGTGGGAGGCATTGCAGTAAGATCGTATTTTGTATTTTTCTAACTATAATAAGTAGTTTGCGAAAAATTTGCATAAGTTTATTTATTTCGAACTATTTTATAAAGTTCAATCTTTAATATCTAAGCAACCATCAACAGAATCAAAAAAAGTAGTATTTAGATTAACACTTTTCATTTAAATACCGAAAATATGAACTATTATAATGTAGTAATCTTTGCAATATGCCGAAGGGAATAACAGTACCTACTATATTATTAAATATGTTTATATAGACGTATGTAATGGCAATTTAACCTCACTAAATTTAATTGGGCGAGATTTAATGCTATCTTTTAAAGCAATATCTTCGAGGATGCTATCTTAAAATTTCAATTTCTCTGGGCTCACTGTGACCAATGCTTTTAAGATTATATGATTACATGATATCACGAAATTCGAATAAATTTGAAATTTTTTAAATTTTCAGAAATTAGATGTATAGAGTGGGAGGCATTGCAGTAAGATCGTATTTTGTATTTTTCTAACTATAATAAGTAGTTTGCGAAAAATTTGCATAAGTTTATTTATTTCGAACTATTTTATAAAGTTCAATCTTTAATATCTAAGCAACCATCAACAGAATCAAAAAAAGTAGTATTTAGATTAACACTTTTCATTTAAATACCGAAAATATTCTTCCGATCTAATCTTAAAAATATATTTTAATTTATTTTATTTTTTAAATTATGTATTGCTTCAAATACAACGAAAATTTATACTGCATTTTGAATTAAAACTCCAAAATTAAATAATTATTTACAGTTTTTTCTTTTAATCATGTAATTAAATATTAATAATTATGAATTTTTATAAGCATCTGTGAAATATTATATTTTCTTCAAACTATAAGAAAAATCATGAATTAATAATTTCTTCTTATGAGTCTATACGAATCTTCTATGCAAAATTTTATATTGCATATTACTTTAAATATGGCTTAAGGACGGATTCAATTTCCAGAATTGCTGCACTATATTTACTTGTATAATTTTTCCATTTTTTCTTGTTATTTTATTTTAAATCTTATAACTAACTTATGAAATAAAAGTCGATAAATTACAGTATAAATCGAAATTTTCGAAGTTTCTCTATCTTATAATATAAAGCTAATGCAATAAATTCACTATACTTTAACAATGCATTTTCACTATTGATCATTTCGTTTTTATGATTTTAATATGCCACTTTAAATTGTGCATATATATAATGAATAATAATTGTATTATTTCATAATTTTTTATGTAATTCACCATATTTATTTTACAGGCAAAAATATTATTTATTAGTGCATACATTTTTTTTTTGTAAATAACTACACGCTAGAGTAGCAATTCACGCTATTTCTGATCAAGATTTATGATCGTTGATAGAAATCTCTCTTAACAACTCTGTATAATATTTTGCGCCCATCCAATATGCCGCATCATTGCGTATTGGCTGGATTCAGCTGGGGAAAGTGTTATTTTTTAACTTTAGTTTTCCCCTTTTATCTTATAACTCACTATTCGAATAATAATTTTAAAGGAGATTTAAAACAGAAAATTTTCTTATAAAGTTTCTTAGGCATCATTAATAACATATATTTTATGTAAAATATACTTTTGAATAATTATTATGATAATTAAGCAAATATTTTATACAAATAGATTACGCTAAAGTCTATACGGAGATATTTCATACAAAAATCTACTCAAAACTTTATTAAATTTATAATATTTGTTTAAAATAAACGGGCATGCAACTTTTTATAATAATTACTTGAAAAAATATATGATATTTTATTGAAAGAACTACAGTATCCAATTTTTACTATTCTAATTTAATACTTATAAAGTATTTTGTATTTCATTCTGAACTTTAGATGAAATATTGATAGTTTTTGGTATTTGTAAAGCATTTTTGAAGTATTTGTAAATCATTACTTAAAGAAAAGAAGGAAGAGAGGGCATTTATCACACACATGACCAATCAGATGGTGCCATATATCCCTATCTATTCACACTATACCAACTTTTTTCTTTATATATATGCACACACGCCTTTTATAGTTTCAAAAATCTATTTATCCTCAGATACTCAGCCACTTGTTCTCTCCACTCTTTCCTTTCCATATGCACTCGCTTTGTAAATTGCTCTTCACTTATTCGCTCCACATGACCAAACCATCTCAATATTGATTCACACACAGCATCTATCATATTTCTTTTCAGTTCACATTTCTTTCATATTTTGTTATTTGAGGCACAATCATATCGCGTCACTCAAGTTATATATCTTAAATATCTCATCTCCATGCATTCAAACGTTTTCTGTCTTTCACCCGATAACCAAGTCTCACTTTTATACATCAATGTCGGGCCCAGCACGCTCTGACATATAGATATTCTAGCATTCTTTGACAGATTGTCATTCCTAGCATATCTCCCAAGTACACCTATCACATTCACTCCAATAGTTTTTCTTTTCACAATTTCACAATCAATCCGATCCTCTCCCTCGAATATATTCTCAAGTATACAAACTTATTCACCTGTTCCAGATTCACACTATTCAAATTCTCCTTCTTCCCCATTTCAATCTCATACCTTTCAGGAAAGAAAAAAGTAAAATTCAGATCTCAATATAATTATCAATTTCAGATTTATAAATTTTATTTGTTTGACTTGACAATATTTTTTTAATTATAATCTACTTATATTATATTTCCAATTGAATTCGTAAGACATTTTTCACTAATTATACCACGCGATTTCAACACAATTAAGGTAACTGTGGGGCAAATGGACATGCTAGTGATATATTTTAAAATATTTCGAATATACTTTGTTAAGATTATAATATTTATTATTATATTCGGTAATGTGTAAGTATCGAAGCACTTAACATTTACTTTTGTCAGTAGCGCTAAAATTTTCTAATAATTGATTTTAACAAAGAATGCGTTTGCCCCTACACTGCTGTCCGTTTGCCCCACAATGTAGGGGCAAACGGACAGCAGTGTAGGGGCAAATGAACAGCCTCTTTTCTTAAAGCAAGATCCTCGAGGATGCTATCTTTAAAATTTCAACTTCTCTGGGCTCACTGTGACGAAAAAATATGCTTATAAGATTATATGATTATATGATATTTCCACGACAAAATGTGAAAAAATCATTATATCATTTTTTTCAGCCTGCGAATACTATAAAACAAATTTTAATATAAAATATTATTTGTGAAAGCTTGTTATACAATAATAATTGCATTTTTTCTGATACAGTTATGATTGAATGATACTATATTTAGTGTATGAATTTGAATACATTAAATGATTTGTGTACATAACTTTGTTTAAATTCAAATTGTATCCAGTTTTAATTTAGATTGTATTACATAGTATAGTAATATGTTATATATTAAATATTATATTAATGAGTAATTCATAAATATTAAAAAAAAATCTCTTTGAAAAATATATTGAAAAACGAAAAGACTAGAATAAAAATGATGCTTTGTCAGAATATAAAAAAGTGATTATGAATTTTAAAAAGAATCACTGATGAAAAATGGTAGGATAAGGGAGAATTAACATTTTAAATGTTTTTATTGGAAATTTTTAGAAATTACGTCTTAAAAATTTAAAGTTTATGCAAATTATTTGACCCTGAAGAATATCGAAAATTTAGCTAAAAATTGATTTCTCGATTAAATAATCGAAAACCATATTCCACGCTCATATTTTTACAGTAGTTCGTTAATGTCTAATGTATTTCAATTTCTGGTTTATAAATAAAATTAAATGTAGAATTTTGTTGAACTAGTTTCCCGAAAATCTTGCAAAGAAAAAGTTGTTGAGTAAATTGTTGCGATATCTTAAATGACGAAAAATTTATTTTAAAGCAAAAAAACAGTTATATTATTTAGTATAAATACAGGCATTTATATATATATAAACATAATTATATATTAGTTATAAAGATAGGCACGGAATATGACTCTCAATGTTTAACTAAAAACGTACTTTTTAGCTAAACCTTCGAAATTTATGATTTGAATAAACTTTAAATTTTAAAGATGCAATTTCGAAGTTTCCAAAAAAAAAATAAAAAAAAAACATTTTCCATTTAAATTATTAAAACTCCCTTGCTTTCCTATTCTTTATCAGTGATACTTTTTTAAATTCATATTCGCTTTTTCTACGTTACAACAGAGGATTTTTCATCTTTGTAAACAAATCTTTTTAATATTAGAAGTTAAAGATTTACATATATATGTGCATACAACATAATACTTTTAAATATTTTCTAACTTTTTTGCTAGCGCGATTAACGCCGATCAAGAGAGGCTTGTGGGAAAATATTAATGTATCGAAAAAACTTAAAATTTTAGACTAAAAATAATCTTTAAAATAATTGTTTGGTAAAGGGCGAGAGTTAGATGAATAGCTTTTAACCTCACTAAATTTAATTGGGCGAGATTTAATGCTATCTTTTAAAGCAATATCTTTGAGGATGCTATCTTAAAATTTCAATTTCTCTGGGCTCACTGTGACCAAAAAATATGCTTTTAAGATTATATGATTACATGATATAATATTTGGCGTATGAATTTGAATACATTAAATGATTTGTGTACATAACTTTGTTAAAATTTAAATTGTATCCAGTTTTAATTTTGATTGTATTACATATAGCAATATGTTATATAAAATATTATATATGAATTTGAATACATTAAATGATTTGTGTACATAACTTTGTTAAAATTTAAATTGTATTCAGTTTTAATTTTGATTGTATTACATATAGTAATATGTTATATAAAATATTATTTAGTGAGTAATTCATAAATATAAAGAAATCTATCTTTGAAAAATATATTGAAAAACGAAAAGACTAGAATAAAACCAATATAAAAAAAGTGAATATGAATTTTAAAAAGAATCATTGATGAAAAATGGCAGGACAAAGGAGAATTAATGTTTTAAATGTTTTTATGGAAATTTTTAGAAATTACGTCTTAAAAATTTAAAGTTTATGCAAATTATTTTGATCTTGAAGAATTTTGAAAGTTTAGCTAGAAATTAATTTTTCGATTAAATAATCGAAAACCATATTCCACGCTCATATTTTTACAGGTGTTCGTTAGTGTCTAATGTATTTCTAATTTCTGGTTTATAAATAAAATTAAATGTAGAATTTTGTTGAACTAGTTTCTCGAAAATCTTGCACTCGTCGATGTAGAATTGTGGGAGACTTCGACCAGGCTACATACTATTGAACAATCTAGCCATTGTACAAAATTTGCTAAGCGTGACTTCATTAGAATATCGCTTACTACAGAATATTAAAAAATAGCAAAAGAAAAAATTGTTGAGTAAATTGTTTCAATTTCTTAAATGATGAAAAATTTTATTTTAATGCGAAAGCACAGTTATATTATTTAGTATAAATACAGGCATTTATATATATATATAAACATAATTATATATTAGTTATAAAGATAGGCACGGAATATGACTCTCAATGTTTAGCTAAAAGCTTCGTTTTTAGTATAACCTTCGATTTTTTTCACTGTCAAAATAATTTGAATAAACTTTAAATTTTAAAGATGTACCGGTAATTTCGAAGTTTCCAAGAAAATAAAAAACATTTTCCATTTAAATTATTAAAACTCCCTTGCTTTCCCATTCTTTATCAGTGATATTTTTTAAAATTCATATTCGCTTTTTTTTAATATATGTGCATACAACATAATACTTTTAGACTTTTAACTTTTAACATTTTCTAACTTTTCTGCTAGCGGGATTAACGCCGATCAAGAGAAATTTGTGGAAAAAATTTGTATCGAAAAAACTTAAAATTTTAGACTAAAAATATTATTTAAAATAATTGTTTGGTAAAGGGCGAGAGTTAGATGAATAGTATGCTACACACTAAAGTATGAAAAATGAAAATAAAATTTTGGTTAATTTAATTCTGCTAGTGCTGTTCTCTCTATCATTAATATGAATAATCTCTACTATACTATACTACATTAATTGTTTTGGTAGAAAGATAAAAAATTTAAATTCAGATTTTAATACAATTGTCATTTTCAGATTTCTAGTAATCAATTTATACAACTTGCCAGTTTTTTATTATTATAATTTACTTTTGTTACATTTCCAAATGTTAAATTTGTAACACATTTTCTAACTTTTCTGCTAGCGGGATTAACGCCGATCAAGAGAAATTTGTGGAAAAACTTAATGTATCGAAAAAAACTTAAAATTTTAGACTAAAAATATTATTTAAAATAATTGTTTGGTAAAGGGCGAGAGTTAGATGAATAGTATGCTACACACTAAAGTATGAAAAATGAAAATAAAATTTTGGTTAATTTAATTCTGCCAGTGCTGTTCTCTCTATCATTAATATGAATAATCTTTACTATACTATACTACATTAATTGTTTTGGTAGAAAAATAAAAAAATTAAATTCAAATCTTAATACAATTGTCATTTTCAGATTTCTGTAGCTTAATCAACTTGGCAGTTATCTTTTATTAAAACTTACTTTTGTTACATTTCCAAATGTTAAATTTGTAAGAGATTTTTCAATAATTATATATTCGATTTCAGTAGAGGTATTTGGCAAATGTTTAAACAAGATATTAAATCTTAGCTTTATTTATAGCATTTTTACATGAGAGAGAACTAAAGATGAAATTTCTATCAAGTAAATGAAATACTGAATAGTACCGAAACTTCTGGATTTCAATTTTTATTTTTCCTTTTTAAAATATTACTATTATTTATTGAGCATGAATCTTAGCTTTATTTATAGCATTTTTACATGAGAGAGAACTAAAGATGAAATTTCTATCATCAAGTAAATGAAATACTGAATAGTACCGAAACTTCTGGATTTCAGTTTTTATTTTTCCTTTTTAAAATATTACTATTATTTATTGAGCATTTTAATAAACATAGATAGGTAAAGCAACATATATTAAAAATTTTATGTATATTTTTAATATTGAAACAAATTATTGTGATATTTAGAATAAATACTAAAAATCAACGATATTTTTAATACATTCTATAATATTCAAAGATAGAAGAGAGAGAAAATGCTTAAAATAGTATTCACCGAAAAATAAATTTGAAAAATTTTTGGTATAGAGAAGTAGTAAATTATTTTTGATAGTATATTTCATGCAGAAATCAGATATAATATATTCTAAAATTATGCATAACATTTGTAAAAAATAAAATTTATTATTTTTTTAGAACAGACATAATTTTTATTATGCAAAATAATAGAAAACAAAATGTTGCTATAGGGGCGGCTTAAAGAGGTTTGACTGTATATATATATATATATATATTTTCATCTGAAATAGTTTTCAAGAAATTCATTATTTTTATAAAATGAAGCCTACATGTATTTAAGACATTCAAAATATAAGTACATACCAAATAAAGCTATTAAGCCTTGAATTTTTCTAGATCATCTACCCATTTAGTTTTTATTTTTGATAAAAAAACAATAGCAACAAGAAAATTGTCTTTTAACTTTGAATATGATTGATTGGTTATTTTAATTTTGTATTTGAAAGATAAATAATTTCACATAGATGGTTTTCAATGATGATTAAAGTTCTATCAAAAAAATATTGTAATATTAATTTAACACAACAATTTCTTTTATAATATTTAACTGTTAGAAATATATTAATGATATTGCAGAAATTAAAATGCATTTAATGCAGAAACATTTTAAAAGTAGATCCTAAAGCACGAGGAGAAAAATTTTTACATATATAATTATTAAAGTGATGTATCATCATAGCATAATTCTTCTAAAATAAGAATTTATAAATCATAACATTAAATATGTCAAAGCTATTTTGTTCATAACTGTATTGAAAATAAAAAATTCCTTTTATCTGTTTAATTACATGTTGTGTTTGATCCTGTTTCTGTGTTTGGGTTTTGTTTGTACGGGGGATTGTTTCTGCCTGTGGGATATTGGGTTATGCCTTCTCGTTAGATTGAATTGTAAAAATATTAACAGAATATTGTAAAAATATTCTTGTTAATACAAGAATATTTTTACAATTATTAATCCAAATAGAAATGGATTAAGAAAAAATATTGGCCAAAATAAGAATTTTTTTAAATCAAGAATTCTTGAAGATTATCATGTAATAGTTTTGGAGAGACAAAATAATTTTTCCTTTTTAAATTTTCATTAAATATTTATTGCATATTATATAAAAAGTATGGAAATTAAATAACACAACTTCTAGTTTATAATTAATTTCAATACATTTATTTCTCTTACAGGCTCTGTTATGGTCGCCACAAGTCATAAAATTTCTGCAAGAACAGCAAATAGCAAAAAGAACTAATTTTTAAATACAAGAACAGCTTCACAAAATTCAGTTTTT
Organism: Olivierus martensii; assembly: GCA_000484575.1. Lineage (NCBI taxonomy): Eukaryota > Metazoa > Arthropoda > Arachnida > Scorpiones > Buthidae > Olivierus > Olivierus martensii. The sequence goes on along the minus strand of AYEL01049492.1, from coordinate 14,395 downwards.
ATATATTGTATATACAATGTTCAAAAGCTGTATCTGAAATGTACACTGTAATTGTATATCACATTGATCCCAAATTAAAATCAAATTTACAGTGATGGAGGCATAACAGATCTCATTCTGTTTACAATAATTTGAAGATGGACGAGAAATTGCCACCAAGACTGACTCGACATGTTAAAAAATCATCGATGAACAGACCATACTTGTATTTATAAAAGACTAAATGATGGAGGCACAGGGTGGTGAACTTTTCTACAAAATTGTTCGGAATCTTCATATCTCAGGATCTCCTCTTCACTGACATCACTACTGTAGTTGATGTGCTAGATCGATGAGTAAAAATATGTTAAGGATCATTACTATAATATAAATTGTACATATCATTTGGAATTAAAACTAATTATGCATAAGTTTTTATCTTATACACTGGATCCTAATTTAAGATAGCAAAACAGGATATTCCTGTTTTCTTGTTTTATCTTTATTATGAAGAGAAACATAAGGTGGAAACTTATGTTTATTTAATAATTTTTTTTATATTTTATGAATACTAACTCAAGTATTCAATATTATCTGTGAAAACAATGTGTTAAACTATACAGCACACAGGACATTTGAACAGCTTGGCCAGATTGAACATTATGGCTTTCCAATTAGAAGATACAGGATCAAATTGGAAATTCACCCTTTCAGAAATTTATATGCTAGGTCAATGGGGATTTTGGTTTCAATTAAAGTAGTTATTTTAGGAATCTAACTCCAATGTTAAACAAGAATCTATTATATGGTAATCCAAATTAATAAATTATTAATAAAAATTTACAGATTACTTTGAAAATATTTTGCTGAGGATAATTTTGGTTGGTTTGTTGATTTTTATTTATATACACTCTCTTCTTATTACTTTACATGATTTAATCAAATTGTTTTTGTCATCAATGCAAACTTCATCTTATTATTTATTTTTGACAAAATAAATAATAACACTTATTATAGTTGTAATCAATTTATTCATTCATTTTCAACTAATCAATCATTTTATAGATAATTTTATTTGCAGCATTTGATATCAAAGTAATTTTTCTTACCAGGTATTATTCAGACATAAATCAAGAAAACAATTTTTGACTGTATGCTAAGCTTTTAAAATTAAATTATGACGACGTAATGTGCACCCGAAACAATTCAACACATTACGTCAGGTTGCAAGCTGCTTGCACAAACAGACTACCTGCACAGACACAATCAAGTAGCAAACATAATACACCAAAAGTTTGCAACCAAACACAAATTAATAAACACACACACACCATATTACAAATACATACCAGACACAATCCTAGAAAACTCAACACACACAAGATGTATTACGACAGAACAATCCTAACAAACCATACACCACAACTGACCGGACATCACTCTCATAGACAAGCAGAACATTATAGACATCTCAATACCAGACACACAACATCCAGGATGCATTCACCCAAAAAATTAGCAAATACACAGAACTCTCACAAGAAATTAAGCGTCTCTGGGGAATACAAAAGATGGTCACAGTACCCATCATTCTCTCCTCCACAGGAGTAATCCCTCACACATTACACAAAAGCCTCAAAACATTAGATCTACATCCCAAGACATACATAACACTGCAAAAAGCATCTCTACTCAATACATGCAACATAGTAAGAAAGTTTCTCAACACTGACACTTAGCTACTTGTGATGTTTAATTGTGAGTTATGTCTTGACTCGTGTCCGACATAGCACTTTGACCCGGAAATATTCCGTGCCCACATTGATGTACTATAACATAATAATAATAATGAAATTATTTATCATACAATTTGTTTGATTTTAAAGGCCATGTTTTTATTTCTTTAGATAAATAAAATATTGTTTAATCAAAAGACTATTGTTTTATTGACCTTTACTTAATACAGTGATACCTCGCAATTCGACACTAATCCATCGCAAAACTACTGTCGAATTGCAGAACAATTTTTCCTATATGAGACTATGGAAAATAGATTAATTCATTGTCAGACCCCTATCCCACTCCCCTAAAGGTGAGGTGAGAGAGATACATTATATTATTTACTTTATTATATGTACGAGGGATGTCTGGTTACTAAGGTACGTTTGCGCAGTACACTGCCAACGTTGCTCCGATCAGGTTGAAACTTGCACGCATTTTAGATGCACATATGTACTGCATAGGTGGCTGTTGTCATTGCCTTAGGTTCAGTATGTGTCCAGTGACAGCTCCAAAATGTCAGTTCCGATCGAAACATACTCCAAGTTTGAAGTGCGAGCGGTCATTCGTTTTTTGCATGCAAATAATGAAACACCTACCGAAATTCATAAAAAAATACTGAAGACTTACGGAGAAGGTGTTATGAGTCGAAAACAAGTTAGTGTTTGGTATAAGCAGTTCAAAAGTGGATGCACAGATCTGAACGATGATCCCGAAGGTGTGCGACGAAAACCATCAACAACGAAAACGGATGAGAATCAATTAAAGATCGATACGATGATTCAAGAAGATCGTCAGTTGAAAATACGGGAAATTGCTCTACTGACCAGCATTCCTAAAAGCTGTGTTCATGAAATCGTATCTGAATTAGGCTATCGAAAAGTTTCTGCGAGATGGGTACCAAAACTGTTGACCAACCAACACAAAATGCAACGAATGGCGGCGGCATTGGAACTTTTAATGCGCTATCATCAAGAAAATGGATTTCTGGAGTCTATAGTTACAGGAGACGAAACCTGGGTACACCACCATAACCCTGAATCCAAAAAAACTTGATGTTCGTGGAAGCATGTGAGTTCACCAACACCGAAAAAATTCAAAGTACAGCAGTCAGCAAAAAAGACAATGGCAACTGTGTTCTGGGATATGCAAGGCATTTTGCTCATAGAGTTTTTACCACCGAAAATAACAATCAACAGCGATATTTATTGTCAAACTCTCGAAAAACTTCACCAAGCCATTCGACAGAAACGAAGAGGAAGGTTGACGAAAGGAATCAGGTTGTTGCATGACAATGCAACACCGCATACCTCAAATCACACGAAGGCCTGGCTTCAGAAACACAATTGGGAAATTATTGTCCATCTGCTCCATAGTCCAGACCTGGCTCCTCCTGATTTTCATTTGTTTGGGCCGTTGAAAGCTCATTTGTTGGGTAAAAGATTTGAAGACGACGACGAACTTCAAGATGAAGTATGGCAGTTTTTTAGACATTTGGATCGCACCTTTTACGAAGAGGGTATACAGAAGCTCGTGCCTCGCTGGGATAAGTGCCTTAACATAGGTGGCGATTACATTGAAAAGTAGCTAACAGGTCGCGCTCTTATTTAGTGTATGTTTGATTTCTATAAATAAAGTAGTCTGTCTGTAATTCACAAATGTACCTTAGTAACCGGACATCCCTCATATTTTACTATTGTATAGCACACTAAATTACAAAATACACTATTTATTAGCCCTTAGATGTTGGAATAAAGTCTTCTTTATCCTGTTCTATCTTTGAATCTATGAAACCAGCCTCGACTTGCTTTAAATTCCTCAGTTTCATCTGAGGTGCATCCTGGAATTTTCTTCTGCAATTCTTTGAAAATTAATCTTGCCTTCTTAGAGAGATCATGGCCTGAGTTACTGGATCTCCCTTCGTCCATCTCTATCTAATCCAGATGAGAAGCAGCTTTTTCATCTCTTCATTGATTAAAGATCTATTCTTGTCAGAAATCTTTATTGCTCCAGTAGAACTCTACCATAATCTCCATTCTCTGTTGCAAAATATTGTCCTAGAACACCACACTCTTGAGCTACATCTGTAAAATTGTTTTCCTTTCTGCACTTTATCTACAATTTCTTTCTTCTTCTCTATACTCAATCAAGTGTTTTTCTGTTCACTTCTCTTTGAATGCTTCTCTAAATTTCACTTAAAAAATAATAATAACTACAGATGCGCAAACTTGTTACTTTCTGAAAAATGCAGAATTAAAAATTAAAACAAATAACGCAAGCAAACACAAAAGCAACCCAACAAGAACTGACAAATAACCATGCAAATAACAAATGGCATCACACAATTCCATGCATGCGCATGTGCCTTCCTGCAAAATTTAACTGTCGAATTGCGAGGTATCACTGTATTATTAGTCAATTTCATTGTTGAGAATTAACCTGTTTTTAATATTACAGCTATGTGAAATAAACTTCTGCTGTATGAATACATTCCAGGAATGAATTAATTTGCAAAGTCAGAAATTATATGTAATTTCTTAATATGTTAATTCTTATAATATATATATATTTCTGTATTAGTGATTTTCAATGTCTTGATGTGTTGCGAAAAATCATACACATCTAAGAAGATTCAATAAAAGGAAAAACTAGAGAAACATTGCACTTTTTAGATAAAAGAAGATCTGCAGTTATGTCAATTAATAAACTCGACCCTAATGACATCAGCAAAACATGGAGATGGTGTCTACATAAAGGACGCTATTAACTTAATATTACAATTTTATAAATTCATTATATATATATATTTTTAATGTTGACAAATATGTTTATTAAGAAATTTCAAAAAAAAAATTATGGTATTTAAAATCATTATACTATTGTTATTCTAATGCTTATTATGCGTACTTATGCATATATTTTAAACGAATATTTTTGAATTATAGAATTTGAACTGATGAGGGCATATACCGAAAGCGCTTTTCATTAAAGTTTATTCTAAATGAATAAACTTTAATGAAAACTTTAATAAAAATTATAAACTTAAATAGTTTATAATTTTCTTATTCCTGTCTAAAAGGCTGTTATTTTTGTTTTTTATAATCAATTCATTTAAAGATCACCATTAGGTAGCCCATCCATGACTTCCTATTTGTTGGCATTAAAAGATTTTTTAAATTCTATGATATTTATCAAGTTATTTGGAGAGGTACAGACTTTTCTTCCATCCTGTATAATAGTTTGCAGAGAGTGTAATTTTTTGAAGAAATGCACTATATTGTTTTGTACTACATATATTTAATTGGAACACAGTTCTGGTATATTCCAGTTCATTTTGATCTCCTATAAAAATTAAATAATTATTGTTTTATATATTAAAAAATTTGTTTTCCTGACTAAAGGTTGGTTCTCACTAGTGTGGTAGCGGTATTTTACCAGTTTACTTTTTGCCGCCGAAAAACCGCTCATCAGTTCACACTAACGCAGTACATTATCTTGAAAGTGCATTATGGGAGAGATATAAGGACTTCCCATATTTCAGTAGACATAGAATGCTGACATTTTTATAGTTGTATATTGTATGATTATGATGGAAAATAAAATAAAAGTTTGTTTTACGTTATCGATAACCGAACAACCAGATGTGTTGAAATCTGACGTAAAATTGTGGAGCATCGCTATTGGCTGAAAAGCAAAACAGTCACTTACCACGCAGTTGAAGTCGAAGCTGCTTCAACTCCAACACCACCTAAAATCTGTGCCTCAAACCAATACCACCTCTACTGAAAGCCTGAGCATGAAATCATGACGTCACTAGTCATAGTCATTTCTAGCAGATGACGCTGAAATGTCTGTACGCTTCTGATTCAATGCTTTAAAAATTTAAAAATTATGTTCATTATAATTATACTTAAAAACATACTAAAACTTAAAATGCAAGATTTATTGGGGAAAAAAAACAAATAGTACTACTATATTATACAGTACAAAATGTTTATTGAAGAAACTTAACCTTCGAGTTTTCTCAGTCACATTAACAGCAGATTGCACTTTATATAATATAAAAATGGTTATAATACATGCATGACACAATGTAAAAATTACTTAAACATTTTAAGCATTAATACTGTTTTCAAAATATAAAAGTAATATACATTACATTATTTTATCAATGTTTGTAATTTTCTCTTACTCTTGTTTTGAAGAGAATCATTTTTTACATTACAGACATTCTTAAGTAAAGTATTTGTGCATACCCAGACAATCATTTTGTATAAGTTTTCTGTATCATGACCACAATCACAAAAATCATCTTGTAATAAGTCTTGTTTGCGAATAACATTCATTGTTGTATTGACAATAAAAACTCTTTGGTTTTTTGTCTTAAGCAAAAGATTTTCATGAAAAGTATACAGTTTATTGAAAACAACATATAAGGTCAACAACTGTAGATGATGGACATAATAACCTTCCTCAATCCAAATTTTTAATCATGATATAGTTTTCATCTACCTTCCAGTTTACATCAACTGTTAACTTATATTTGCAAGAATCACACCCCCTAAAATAGGGGTGTTCAACCTTTTTTTACCATGCGAGCTACTTTTCTATACTAAGTTATTAGGCGATCTACTCTCTTCTAAAGATCACGTTCACGTTCCCTCAACCTGATATCTGATTATGTACAACTATGTAGTTAAATGCACTCACTCACTGCGAAGGAACCACTTTCTTGGCCCTAAAAACTTTATTTGTGTATTTAAAAATTTATTTATCCCTTTTAATTTTTTTAATTCAACAAATAAAGCAAAAATATTGAAATAAAATATTTATTTTTTTATTTTAGAAAAGCGAAGGAAATAAAATATTTATTTTTCTATTTTAGAAAATCAAAATTAGAAAAAGCAAGATTTTACAGACTCATAAGTTACAGGAAATGCTGGTTGATTAAAAAAAAAAAGTAAATATGAAATTTTGGCATTGTTTGGAACTTGCAATATTTCATTGTCAGGTTGATATGAAGAAGTGGCTAATGGCAGACAATCATCCAAATGATCATTTGTAACTTGGTTTCTCGATTTTTTTTTTGATGTTCATATTTGAAAAAGTGAATTCTGACAAGTATGTTGACCCAAAACACAACAGAATTTTTTGCACAATATCAGTTAATATTGGAAACTTTTTGTGTGTATATTTCCAATGATAAGAAAATTAGTGTTTTCACAATTTTAACGAAAAATAAACAATAGCAATACACTTAAAAAGAATTAAAAAATAATGATAAATAAATTATGTTTTCAGTTTTAATTTATAAGGAGGAATAAACGAGATCGACCAAAAATCCGATTGATCGCGATCGATAGGTTGAATACCCCTGCCCTATAACATTAAAGATAAATAAATGATATGTTGGAGATGAAGGGTCTTATTATGTGCAAGTGTCACAGGAACTCGATATGGGAAAGAATGAGAAATGAATGATAATTGATAAATAAAAAAATGAATGTAGTTCTGTTTTTCTCAGAAAAGAAGAAGGAAAAGATTAGTCAGGTCTTTTCCCTGATGAAAAAGGAGAGTCACTGGCTGGACATTGACAGAGCAAGAAGTATAACAATGGATTTCAAGAGGTGCTGGAAGGAAAAGACTCCAGCACAATTTGTAGATATCCTTACAAGTGTATGAAGATAACAACAATCTCAAGCAAACAAAAACATTTTGATGGAGTATTGAGAACATTTTACAATTGAACCGAATTTCTGTCTTGTATAAATATATTAATAATTGGACTGACAACTATATACGCCGGCAATCATCTTTTCCTGTTTAACTATAAGAAGGTATTTATTCTCCCGAATATGTTAATCATCATGCACTAAACTGTAAAACTCTTATCTTTTTACCTCCTTAATAAATCTTTGATTTGTTGATGGATGTGTTACCAGCAAAGTATGAAATGCAGGCATTGTATACAATGCCTAGGCAATATATAGAATGCCTGGCACTCCCAATTAAGCTGAATCCACTGTATATGTAATGCTTGATTTATGATGAGGTTCTGTTACAATGATCAGATTAGAAACAATAAATATATTTATATTTTAACGTTATATTTTTGAATTATCTATTATCATTATTCATTATAAGATAATTGTAGTTAACTTAAGAATACAAAACTAGAAATTAAGATGTATAATGGAAGATATATAAGTACTTGTATATACAGAGTATGTACAAGTACTTATATATCTGTGATTTACATTAATAGTTACAGGTGTTACCAAACTGAACGATGATAGTAACTATTTGTATATACAATATAAAAATATGATACTAATACTGAATTTTATTAGTAACTTTTTTGTGCCAGAAACAGGAATTAGCATAAAATTATCTCATCTTTCATACAATGATGCAATTATTTTGGTCTGACTGTAAATTTTGAATAAATTTTGAAAGTTGTTACTTATAAATTATGTATACAGTTGATTCTCATTATTTGCTGAAGTTACATTCTGTAGATTCTGAGTTAAAACAAGCCTTTATAGCAGGGAAAAAACTTTTATTCTTTCTCTCTCTCTCTAAAAAGCAAGTTGTTTCTTACCAAATGTAGTCTCTATATCGTTTCGCCATAAAAATTTCATTAGCAGTCTTTGCTCACTCCACAGTCCACAGGTTCCCACAGAAGAATGTGACCCTATGCTTGAATGCAACCTCAAATTTAGACACCTAACTTCTTTCGCATTTGCTCCTTACGGCACGATTTTAGAAGATCTGAGGCAAAAAGCAATGCAGACAAGGCTGACACAATTTTTCAATACAATTCAGAAATCTCTCCAGGCCGCTATTGAGGCAGCGTTTTCAAACCTGGACAAGCAGGCGTTATACAGGACATGTCATCACTATTGAGGCAGCGTTTTCGAATTTGGACAAGCAGGCGTTGCGCAGGGCATGTCATCGATTTCCGCTATTGAGGCAGCGTTTTCGAACTTGGACAAGCAGGCATTGCACACGGCATGTCATCGTTTCTGGTCAAGAATCGAGGGCAGTAATTTGAGGCAGAAGGGAATTACATCGAGTAATTTTAATCTAAAGGGATCCTCAAATGATATAATTTTGATAATTTTATTCTTTTTTTAAAAAATTTTGTTTAATTAAATTGTTTATTTTGTCCGGATTTAGCTGGTGCACCCTGTATATTGTCTTATATTCTGGTGATCCAATTGGTAAGGCATTGAGATTATTCTAAATATCTTCATTTCACTTTGAATTAAAACAAATTTTTATTTTCAGATTAATAATAATAGTTATAGTTTTATTATTAATTATTAGATGGAGCTATCCTCATATTAATCTAATCATTATTTTCAGTTTAAATTATTCTAAATTATTTTCATTAGAGTTATAGATATTTGGATTAATAATTGATAATTGTTTACTATTTAAGGCTGTTGTCATCTAAGTTTCAATAATTTAATTATAGTTCTCTATTTACAAGTTCCAAGATTTATGGGTTTTTTTTTTAAATATGAAGTATCAAAAAATTTGAAAATATAAATCTTAGTTGCAATAAATAGATGCTAAGCATTCATAAAAAGGTATTTCAAACCACATACATAGCTACATAAATATATATAGTAAATATTTTATTATTATTATATGCATTTATAATATAATATATTGTGCATGAAACTATATTTCTTTACTCTGTAAAATTACTATAGTAACTAATGTTGTGGTTACTGCATATAATAACTATGGTAACTTAGCAACTTATACTTTAGTTGTGCTATGAGGATGCTATGACAATTTTGTTTTAAGAATTTGTTCGATCAAGTTTGAATCTTTTCTTGTGTGGCTGATGAGGGCCTCAATAGGCTGAAAGCACTTTTAAATAAAGTTTTTAATGTAGTTCTTTGGTGTGATCTGCTGCTCTTCTATTATAACCTGTTATAGAGCTCTGGTACTTTGATTTATATTGAGAAGTAGATTGTAATTTTGCATTTTACATAAAAATATCATATGCAATTTATCTAAAAAAATGCATATGATATTATGTTTTAAGCCATTAAATAGGATAATATATTGTATTTAGATATTTCTAGAAACTTTCATATCTTTTTGTTGATTAAAATATCTGATTTATGCTTTTATTTTATATTTTATTTTGGTACTATTTGGCATTCTCCACAAATTCTGTATGCTTGTAAAACTCATTTATTATTGGTTATCCATTTATTAATCACATTTTCTAGAAATGATAGATATTAAAAAGAGAGTTTTTCTCTAAACTAAAAAAAATTAAATGAAATATTTTTATATTTTTGTTTTATTGTTTATGCAAAGAATCATTTTCCAGTTTGTACAGTATTACAAAAAATTGTATGTGAAAATGTTTTTACCTAAAACAAGTTATAAGATACCTTTGGATTCATTCTTTGTCTGGTTAATTTTTCTTTTAGATTTTTACATTCTTCATAAAAAAGAAAAATAGTTTATAATTTACAAATAAGGAAATTAAAATAATTTAATATAACAATAAAATAATATATATTTGTGAATAAACTGATCTCTGTATAAGCCGACCCCAACTTCAGAGTTTAAAAATTGGTAAAAATTTGAAACCTGTGTATAAACTAATCCTACAACTTTCAAGTGTTAGAAGAATATGACATTCATTCAAATAAATAGATAATTTCTTTTATAATTTTAAAAATTTTCCAAATCCACTTCCCACTATTGGAATAAATAATCCCATTTAGATGAAATTTCCAGGTTTATAGCATTAAAACATTATATTGCAATGCTAAGAGAAAGCTGTTTAGAGAGCAGAAACAATAATGTTGCATCATCATGTCCATTGTGTTTTTCTGCAATATGATTTTATTGAAGTGTTTGTTTGCAGAAAATATCAAAGAAATAGTAAAATTTCCATCATTTCTGAATCTCAACAAAAATATTTAATAAAGTTTAAATGATAAAAAATAAGAATTATTCATTCAAATAAATAGATAATTTCTTTTATAATTTTAAAAATTTTCCAAATCCACTTCCCACTATTGGAATAAATAATCCCATTTAGATGAAATTTCCAGGTTTATAGCATTAAAACATTATATTGCAATGCTAAGAGAAAGCTGTTTAGAGAGCAGAAACAATAATGTTGCATCATCATGTCCATTGTGTTTTTCTGCAATATGATTTTATTGAAGTGTTTGTTTGCAGAAAATATCAAAGAAATAGTAAAATTTCCATCATTTCTGAATCTCAACAAAAATATTTAATAAAGTTTAAATGATAAAAAATAAAACACACAATGAAAATTCTGTTACACTGATTAAAGTGGCAAGCTGACCAGCACACACAATCACTGGACACACAAATCTGATGTTCAAAATCAACTATAAAATACATCATCCTGTATTTTTTAAGTGAACAAAAATATCAGAAAATGCATAAATTGTCGATCAGAAAGATCAATATATAAATTGCTACATTTCCATTGAATATTAAGCAATGATATGTATAAAGTAGTGGTTGACATGTTTATTCACTAAAAAAAAAAAATTGGTTTACACATTTCTGATATTTTTTATGAACCACCCAATAAATTAATACTTTTAAATGTATTTAAATAGAATAATCACACACATCTGCATATTTTAATAATATAATTAATAAGAAATAGATATATATATATTTTTTTAAATAAATATGACAGATCATGCTGCTGCAGTAGGATATGTTAATAGTACAAAGAGGACATAGCACATCCAATTTATGTAATTTCAATCATTTAATCAGTATTTGATATTTAAATACCTAAAAAATATTAAATATAGTCATACAAATTCACATATTTTTAACAAAACAAATTAAAAGAATAAGATAATGATTTTTGTTAGAAATAAATAGTGAGGATTGCATACCTGCTGTGAAGGAGCAATGGAAACACATCATGACTGATGTTGAGCCTGTGAATCTTAAAATCTTTGAAAATTTCTCAATTGTTTTTGTGTATGTATAAGCCAACCCCCCTCTTCAAAATTTTGTGGGAGAAAATTCCTTGGCTTATAACAGTATTTTAATATTTTATTGTTTGGAATTGTATATATTTATTGCAGCAAATAAAGAAATGATGTTTTATAAAATAATACAAATTATAATTTCATCATCATATTTGTTTCATTTCCTTGATGCTTCATACCATATCTCATTTAGTTTTAATTAGCAATTATTTGATCATGATTAATAATAATTAATTTTCTAATCATGTTTAATTTTGTGTATATATTAATTATATTCTTTTTCTACTATAAATTTATTTTTAATCTAAACGAAAAAATGTAATAGCATGGTTTGAATCTGTGCACAACAGACCATTGTTTGGTCATAGTGCTGGGGCTGGGATAAAGCCCCTCTTCCTACATCTACATGGTTTGAATTTGGGTCTAACAGAAATAATACTATCTTCTTAAAATTATACTATTATTATATTGGAGGCACAATTACATTTATTGCTATTTAACATAAAATGGTAACTTTCTAATGACAATTTCTTGAAATTCATGGATTATAAAATCAAACTATGTAACAGATATTTTTACTTAATTTTCTACTCTCACAATAGTTGTTACGAAAATGAGATACAGATTTTGATGTGTTCTTGTTAAAACATTTTTTTTTAAATTAAAAAACAAAACAATTGATCTAGTTTTCAATTAATTCTAAAGATTACTTATGATTTAAAAAATATAATTTTAATTTATTTTCAGCCTAATGACTTGCTATAAATAACATAAAATTAATAATATAAACTATAAATATTCTTGCTGAATATGTACTTTTTATTTTATGAATTCTTATTTTGTAAATTGTTTTTCAATTTATTCCATGAAATATATCTTTCTAATATTATCCATTAAGAAATATTTGTTGATTTTTGTATTTAATATTTAATATTAATACTTTTTAAATTAAACAATTTGATATCATTAATATAATAATAGAGATAGTCCTCAAATTACAATGGAGTTCAGTTTCAAAAATCTCAAACCCACTGATGTAAATTGGAAGTGATCAGATGTCAGAAATGCCCAAAATGTATAGATTTTTCACAACTGAATTTTACTAGAACACTATATGTTATCTTAATGAATATAAAGAACACAAAACTACAAGAAACAAACACAGAAAAAGAATGTTTTTCAAATATTAAACCATTGGGTCCAAGAATCAAACCCAGGTCAATTTCATTGACAAACAGCAGAATTTATCAATGACATCTCTGTTTTAAATACAAGTTGGCCATAAGTTGAGGATTATCTGTATTTGTAAATTCATTCTCTGACTCATAGCAAATAAATTCAAATTTTTAAACTTTGATCCAAAATAATTAAACATGTTAAAAATTTCAGATGATTTGAAATTCAAAATTAAACCCTTATAATTTTTTTTCAGAATTGCTAGGACATTTTGCTTTAGCAATAATGGTCATGGATTATATATGTGTTCTCCATCAGAGTTGCAAAAATTTTCAATTTCTTCCACTTTTTGGTAAGATGATTTTAATTTCTGTAAAATTATATAGTATTTATTTTATCTGTGCAATTTTTTAATAGGATATTAATATATATTCTCATTCTTAATTTAGATATAAAATAAAATGAAAAATATTCAATTCATAGATAAAGTTAAGGCCAGATATCAAATATTTGGAATATTGACTTTTAGTTGTATATAAATATTCACAGCCATATACAAAGATACTTCATTTTATTGTGCTTCACTAATATGACATTTCTCAATAGGCTTGTTGCCACCTTAATTCAATTGATGCGAGGCACACACTAATGACTGTTAGAAACACTAACAAATAGTAAACAATGGCAGAAAAACATTACAGTGGCAATTATTGCTGTGTTGTTGATTGTCATTAAAATAATTACAGCACACCCAAAGTTTCTATGTTTATTTTTCCTTCACTAAAAAAAGATCTAGCAAGAAGAAAAAAGTAAATTCAAGCTGTGAGATGTATCAGGTAATATTTTACAAGCAAGAAAAAAGGTCCTTGTTAAAGTTTTAAATTAAATGAAGGGAATATTTTTGTAGAGAAAATGGAACTATGTGGAATCCAATCAAATACTCAAAAATTTGCTCTGATCATTTTATTAGTAAAAGACCTATATCTCATCCTGATAATCTGGACTATGTGCCATCAATTTTTCCATCAATCAAATTATGAAATTCTGAAAATTCACACATTTTTGAAACCATTCTTGTATATACCATTAAAATATACTGAAAGGGTTGGTTAGAGAAGGAAATATAGTAAACATGATAAAATAAACTTTCTTAAAATTTAGAAACATTCATGTACCAATAAACATTTTATTAATTATTTTTTGGTTTTACTATATTAATTTTACATTAACTTGAATATTATTCGAATCGGATAATAAATCAATTCCTTCAATGATTGATTTCAGCTGAATCCAATTTTTCAGCTTCAGAAATATTACTGCAACTGCTATATTCATTATTCAATTTATTAATTTTAATTAAAATTATAAAACTTGATTGATTTTCCAAGATCTTTTAAAATAACAGCACTAGGAAGCAGTTGAATATCACTACAAAA